>JAUYWH010000027.1:20437417-20562398 GCA_034779795.1 Ctenopoma multispine
TGTGTGTGTGTGTGTGTGTGTGTGTGTGTGTGTGTGTGTGTGTGTGTGTGTGTGTGTGTGTGTGTGTTTGAGAGAGAGAGAGAGTACAGATTCCATCCATCCATCCATCCAGTCCTTTGAGAACATGTTCACGCCTGTGTGAGTATATCAACATCATATCCCCCCCCATCCTCCTCACTTCTCACAGCGGATTATGAACGTTGGAGTTGACTGATATGACTTTGAATTCTCCAAAGCCCCTAACCCCTGGGAACATACCTGTTCTTGCAAGCCTCAAACATACAGGTGCCTCATTTCAAAAGCCTGCAGCCCTCCTCTCTTTCTCTCCCCTCACTCCTTTTTCCTCTCTCATTTTCTCCTTTCCCCTTACGGCTGCAACTTTACCCATCAACTGAACTAGGGGCCTATTGAAATACCTCCCCCTGGTCTAGTCTGCACTTCAAAGTCTACTTTCACCCTCTAGCTAGATCGGAGGGGGGCGATACGACCAGAAAGGACCCAGCCCCTGAATAGTTAGGACTTCAAAGCCTGTAACTTAGTTATGAGCTGTTTGAAAATTGGAGAACAGTTTTAAAAAAGTAGGTGATTGATGCTATCGTCCACTGTAAAGTCGATACTGTAATTATAATTGTCTGAACAAAACTTTGATCAGATAAAATTACGTTTATAAAGCCCTGTGTAACTAACTGTAAAGTTAATGAGCAGACAAAGACATGTTTGTATTTTTGGTTCAGATTATTTTGTCCGATCGACAAACGTAAGGTGAAAGTGGAGGAGTTTTCATGATTGTGTAAAAAGCTCCACTTATTATTTTTAAGGGCTTTTAGGGAACTGAAGCCTTTATTTAATTTTTCTCCAATTCATACAAAGCCTATAACCTTAGGTAAGTTCTATTTTCACTGTACTGACTCAATCCTGTCTGCTAGACTCCAATATCCAGTTTATGTTTGCTAATGCCTTCTTGACTGGTTATGAATACAGTCAAAATTCTGAAAGTCTAAAGTTAAAAAGAGCGAGAGAAAAGACATTTTATTGCTTCAAATTATTTCTACTTTTCATTTGTTATATGAACAATGTAGTATTTATTGTTTCAATGGTTACAGGTTTTAACCCTTCCACGAGCAGACCTGGTACCAAAACCCACAGCAGCTACAGGTAAATGGCAAATTGCATTTGTTATTACTTCTTCCCACGTTTGAGAGGCACGTTTTCTGAACTTAAATTAAAAACAGAGTCACAAGTTCAGAAAAAAATAACCATTAATTCAACGTTCCACGTCTAAAATAAAGTGTTACTGATTTGTTTCACAAAACGATCTAGAAAACTGTTGCTTATTTAAATTATTATTTAGTTTTGTTTGGCCACCTGGGCTATGGACGTTTAGTCTAGCAACTGGTAAATATCTAGTTCTTCAGCTGCTAATTCTTCTTCTGTGTTCACCAGCTAGTGTGTTTGCTGTTTGATGCAGGGCACGTGGTGTACTGTGAGTTTTTATAGCTCCACTTGTTTAGCTGCAGTGGCATGAAAGTGGTGAGAGTGAACCAAAAGTAGTTGGAACTTTCTGTAATGCTGTATAAAGCCAAAGGGAAGCTTCAGATCCACGTGTGAATTCTCTACAACCCACCACTTTCGCACTGCCCTTCTGATAAACTCCTTTTATAATAATATGGATTAAAGCCACCTTAATGTCACATCTTCATGAGAGCACATTTGTTTGGGATGACACTCCGTAAATAACGCCTTTATTATTATTATTATCAAAGGGCTTTGCAACCATCCATCCCTCAGTGCGGGTGTTTTTCCCCTTCTGTCCTCTTATAATTCATTGCAGAACATTTCATGAGAGATTCCCACTGGGATTTGTGCAGTGACATCATTGCAAACATGCAACAGAACAGCCGGCTGGAGTCAATAGTCATCACCATACTGTGTCATCATGGGGAAAACAGCTCCCACAATCTGAGGGCTACGGGCCCCCTAATTGCTTTATGTAATAATATGCTGCACTGATGCGCTCTTCTGGGAGCCATGAATGTAAATGCTCCCCCTCCTCATCATCTCCTTTCTTCATTAAAACATAGCGTCAGCACCATGCCAACAAAGGGACAACTCACATGGGAGGATTGGAGCCCGGTTGGTACACACAGTGCTTTGCTGAAGCACTTCTCAAACACATTCAGATGTTCTCTTTGGTTATTATTAGTTACCCATGAACTAGTGTTTCATAATTGTTTATGTGGGCGAGTCAATTAAAGACACAGTCTTATTCAGAATGACAGGTCTGAAAGAGGGATACAGCAACAATAATAGAGCATGATTGCAATTATATGAGGATGATGTATAGAAATCTGTAGAAGCAGCTCATGCATAAGATGGACGAACACGTGAGGACTTGGATGTTTTCGGAGAAACATATTTATATAAGAAAATTAAGAAAACATCACTCAGCATTAATAAAAGAGTTATATTCTGATGCAAGTACAGATCGTATGCCCCTCAGAAAAAAACAGTCTTATAAATTACTTCACATTAACCGATCTGCCAATAATTAATGATAATATTGTTTAAGACTGGGAGAGTTGAGAAATAACTTATATTTACTGTAGTCTACTGTCACATAGGCCAGAGCAAAGCAGCATATCCTCACAAATTAAAAGTGTGGAGGTAATGTTTTGGATCATGACCTGAAAGATTTGATTAACTACCAAACTGATGCCGAGGTTTAAAATTTGCTTAATCAACTATTTGTTTTGGCTCTAGCTCTGTTTACACTAGAGATAATACAGTGTTTTGACTAAAAACTAAAAAAGATGAGAAGTGAGAGCTGCACAGCTTTGTAATATCACATTAAACATCAAAATTAGCCAGAAAATCCAGAAAAACTAACAAAAACCCCCCACAGACGTCTCCTGACTGGACAGCCAGTTGGGTGAGATAGAGCAGTAATGCACAGAGTCGAGCCAGCCATCATCCATTGAAGTCATTCTCATCCTCTGCACTTTCTCAACCTAAACAAGCGGACAGCTGATTCATCTCAGGGTGGCCTGAGTTTAGACACTGGCGAGGAGAGACTCGAGCGTCAGGAGAGGATCCACAGCTGCTGCTGAGTGAAGAAGTGCGAAAATAAGGCACATTCTTGCACCAAACGGTCACCTCATTCTCTTTAAACAACCTGTAAAGTAAACCATGTGAAGGTCTAATTCAAAGGAGTTGAAGGCGCAGCTTTACAAATCCCTCTGTAAAGTCAAAGCAACCAGCAGAGGGCAGGCTTGCAGTAAAAGAGGAAGAATACCTGCAGTAACTGGATCACTATAAGGTGGTGCCCTAATGCATTTTGTGGTCCATTGATAAAATGATAAAGGACAACTACTACAATTTCACCATTAATCTCCCCAGTCTTTGTGCCTTTAAAGCCTTATCGTTTATGGGTTTTAGCACTCGGAGTCATATGCGTCTGTATTTCATGTGTGAGAGAGCCAAAGAAACTGAAACTGTTAAGTGTCATTAGATGGGACATGTGGTGTGGATCAGGATTCATAAAACAGTGACGTCCAATGTAATCTGTGAATTATTGTCACGCTGGAGGCGCTGAACAACTTCTTAAGCTCGGCTTTGAATTGTTTTCTGACTTTTTTTTTTTTTTTTTTTGAGTCCGAACACATGTTGACCATCACGCTTTCTTCCAGAGGCGGCTGCATTCTTGACCTAAAAAGTCCTCACAACTGGTTTTCATAATCACATTGCCACACAGCTGACAGCAAGATGAGACCTTGTTTTCTGGGCTTTTTTGAACATCCATCACTGTGCAGACCTCACCCCTCACTTGGAGTGTTTTGTTTGTTCTTGCAAGAGGCCAGTTTTGTAGAATGATTGGAAACAGATCTTTTCAGTGTTGTATTATTCAAATTATTTCATTATGTTTTCTAATAAATGTAACTTTCTTCCTTTAAACTGAGAACGAAATTCAAATTCAGCTAACTGACGTCCATTAAAGACTGAACAATGCAAGAATACACGTGCATGGTCCAGCTCCATGAATGGTTCAAGTTCATCTCCTCTTGCAGGAATGAAAAGCTTGCGTTCATCCGTTCTTCCACTGTGCTCGTACTTAACTTGCAGACACATAATGAACAGTCTCACGTGCTGGAAGAAAAGGCACCAGGCAGAAGATGTTCCGCAGGAACTGGGCAAGCATGGGAGTTTCACAATAGACACTTTATTCTGAAAGGGGAATGACTGAAAAAGCAAATGTCTTTTTTTTGTGTGTGCAGGAAATAAAAGCCACGGTTTGTTGCAAACAGAAATCCAGGAGATGCCTGTATATTGTAAAGAGCAAATGATGAAACCAATGTTTATCAATAAATACACGATGACTCATGAATCGTAAACTTGCTTGCAATTATAACTTTTCTATTTTACCACTAATTTGACTTTCTGCAGATAGAAATGATGTCAAATTGCTTTTAAACATTTAGAGGTTTGTAAAACGCCTGAAATGATCTATGATTAGCTTGTCAGGCCCGTCTTGATGACGACAACTACTGTGAAGATCAAAAGACGACAGTTAGCTGGAGATCCATCTGTCTAGAGACCAGTGCATAATTATATGTGTACAAGTGAAGAGCATTCAGTTCATATGCAACGGCTCCACACTTTCAAATGTTTTGAAGTGATACGAAGGAAGATAGAGCCCTCTGGCCTCTCTGGCCCCTGGGTCTGTGCCCATAGGCCCCTTTAGTAATCCATTCATGGGCAGAAGGGATATTTTAGACCAATAAACTGATTTTTCCTTTGGAAAACTTAGATCAAAGTTGCTGTTTCCTGTTAAAACAAAGTTCAGAAAGTCAGAGTATCTAGTAAAGTTATTAACGTATATGATATACATGTTGAAAACTGTTGGAACTAGGTTGGAACCGGTAGGTGAGCAGCTCTCATTCACACTGAAAAATTAGCCCGGTTAAATCATGAAGCGTCCTGAAGAGGGTAGTGTTTGTTTTAAGGTGGTACAACAGCAAAAAACGTGTCAAGCTGAAGAAAAAACTCCACCAGGCTGCACGAAGTCGAACCGATGGCTGAAAGTAACCTCGGCCTCTTATCCAGCCCAATAAAACCAGATCAACTCAAACCCAAACGCTTAACTTCAGCGTTTTCAAACAATAAGTCTCCGCAGCGCGGCGCGGCCCGCTGTGCCTCCTTAACTGAGTGCTGGCACTTCGTAGTGGGGAGTGCAAAGGAGAGGGTCAGAAAGATTGGTGGGTGGGGATATAACCCTTTTGGGAGAGAGAGAAAAAAAACTAAAGAAAAAATAAATCACGTGTTTGGAGATCAAAGGAGATCCGCTTTTTTAGAGGAGGAGGTGTGTGAGATAGCAAGAGGGGGAGAGAGAGAGAGAGAGAGAGAGAGAGAGAGAGAGAGAGAGAGAGAGAGAGAGAGAGAGCGCGTTTGCAGGCTATGAAATTGACAAGGCTTGCAGTGGTGAAATAAACACGCTTCAGCCCAGACTCAGCTTTTATTGCACAATTTTTGCCTCTTTTGACGCATCGCCCACAGCGCGCACAGAGCGGATCTCAGTTACTTTCACCCGATTAATTAATCCGTGTGAAATTATGTCCCGATCGGCGCAGATCCAGCCGGCAAGATGATGATTTTACCGAGGAGAGGCTCAGATCGTGTACCCGACTCGGTGGTCCTGGTGATCTTGGTGGTCGCTGCTTCTCTTGGTGCCGTCTTCGCCAAGGATACTGCCTTTGTGGAAGTGGTTCTGTTCGAGTCCAGTCCCAATGGAGATTATACTACTTACACGACTGGCTTGCAAGGACGGTTCTCCAAAGCAGGAGCCACTATCAGCGCGGAGGGGGAGATCGTTCAAGTACGTGCAAAGTGTCTATTTTTTTGTGTGACGGGGGGGAAATGACAAGCAGCAGTCCCCGAGCGACACTACCGGGACACGGGGTGTAATTTTACCAAGCTGCCCTTCGTAAAACTTTTTCCACAGAGGCTTTGGGGGGGTTGACAAGAGTTGCAAACGGTGTGTGTGTGTGCGTGTGTGTGTGTGCAGGCAGTGTGAGGATGGTACTAAAAGCTTACAAGCGTATGCGGTCACAAGATGGCTCCTATCTTGTGGAATTCATTCACGGGGTGAAAACATGCGCTTGCAGGTTATTTTCCTGATGTGTGGATTTTCTCTGAGCGGCTCCTGCTACTTCATTGAGCCTCATCTCGACGCACACACAAGCTACTCGGTGCAGTTTTCCTAAAAGGTTACGAAACCTCCTCCGCCCCCCCCCAACAAAAAATAAAAAGTTTGTAAACTTTGTAGCGAGCGGCGCATCAAAGCTGCTATTTGTGCCTGTTTTTTTTGGGGGGGGGGGGGGGGGTCAGTCTTTCCGCTCCAGTGGTGAGTTTTTGGTGTAATACAGGCGGAAAAGGTGGTTTTAATGGCGGACTGTGTTTGTTTTTATTGACCGTAGCAGCGTGTGAACGGAGCCGCACGTCCCGCCGCTCGTGAACATCACCGACATCAACACCGCGTGTTTTTCTCTTAAGCTTCTAACTGTTGTACGTTTTTTAAGAAGAAGGCAGCGAGTAGTCATCATGGTAGACGCTTTCTTGTTCCATTTATTTAGCTTTTTTACTTCGTGTCCACAACCTAACAAGTGCACCCGGCTGGAGCTGGTTCTGTTCGGACCAACCATCCATCCATTTCATCTCTGACTGAGCAGACGTCACTCAAACAAAGAAGTTTTCTAATTCTTGTTTAATCTACTTCCTCTGTTGGTAAGGCAGACATTTAAAAAGGTTTGACATGTGTCAGTAATGTTTTTTGTGGGGATGGATTTTAGCTTTGATTGGAAGCCACTTGAGTGTGTTTTTTTGTGTGTGGCCATTAGTATTAATATGAAAGTATTAATAATATGTTTGCTGTTGTTGTAATCACATCACTGGGAGGTGAAAATATAACTGCGTGAATTGATTGTAGTTGCGTTTTCGTTTTTAACTTTCTATGAATGTCAGTAGATGCTGGGTTTTGGTCTGAGACTTGCTCCATGAGGTCATTGGTCTGCGGTGGGAGGGCAGGTTACAAAGCGGCCTGTGGAGATGGAGAATGGAGGGGGAGGGTTGTTCAAATGCTGCAAATACACATTTGAGTTTAATCAAGTTCACCATGTTGCATCAAGTGTGTGCTGGTGGGCTGCACCACAAGAAACCTCAACTGTTTCTGCAGCCACCCTGCGCTGCCATTAGCTGTCATATGCAATGAGTTAAGACAGCAAGTCATTTGCACAGTTGGATTTCTGTTAATATGTGCCGATGCTGAAATTACACAGCCAGCACCACCACCCCCCACCAATCCCCTCCATCCCATTGCCACTCTGTAACAATGTCTGCATCAGCTACAGGGGCAGCATCTTTTCAGAGCACGCCTGCATGCTTCTTTGTTTTCCTAAAAAATGGAGGCTCTTATTGTGAAAGAAAAGATGATATGTGAGGATCAAAGGAGGGAATACTCAGCACAAAAATGGCCCCTGTTTATACACAGTGATGGCCATGTGGTGCCAGACAGTACCCACACAGAAATGTTGGACTTCAGCTTTACATCGAAAAACCACATCTATTTAGGTTTGCTTTCTTTGCTAAAAGAGCTTCTGACCACTTAGAGGCTTACATTTTGTCAGGCTATAATGAGGGGCAGTTTGTCCGGCACGGCGCACTGTCTTGAATTTCTTATGGCATATATTCTACATTTACGTAAGTTGAAAGTGACAACAAATGACAACCATACAACCTGAAGAGTATAATTTAAAACTGGTATCAAATTCTATACCATACTGAAATAACATTGCAGTGACATGTTGGGGATTTGCTGCGGTATTGTAACGGATATAGTGTTACACTGGACTTAGACTGAACATAAATATTAAGGTTTTTTTTTTTTTTGTGCATTTCATTGTCTGCCGTGACCTTTGCAACCATTGCAACTTCATCTTCAAGGCTTTTGAATGAATAGGGTGCTTGATTTGGCCTTTTAGTCTTCTCCTCTGCTCCTCCTCCCTTGTGTGTACTGTGGTGGCCAGACCTCAGCAGGTATGGGTTCAAACACAGGGGAAAGGTGGGGGTTTGGCAATGTTCCCGAGCAAAGACCCAGCTCCGATCACCACTCATATACTCCCAACTCGCCTTTGCTAATTCCCTAAACCTTGCCACAGCTCAGCTCAGCCTGCAGAGTGCGAAAAGTCCAAGAATAATAAATTAAGTTAATTTGCCTCTCGCTCTACTCTGAGAGGCTGAAGCACGATGATGCAGATCTAGCCAATGCCAAACACTAGGCTTCCCAAACCAGTTGCCTGATTGCTGTAGTTGGACATAATATAATCAGTCTCCTTAAACGATTTTGTCATGAAATGAAACCGTGTGTATCAACGGGCATTTCCCTGAGAGTGTTTAAACCAGTGGCTCTTAACTCACATTCTTGGCAGCTAGAGCACTGCAGGTTGTTCATCCTGCTAGGTAGTTAATAGTTTTCACCTCCTGCCCCAGATTGAAATACTTCCTGATTAACAGGAGAGAAAATGTCTTAGTAAAATAAAAAGGCAGCAGTGCTTTGCTGCAGTCATCCTCTGATTGAATTACCCAGGTGTGAACACAGACACCTTTGTTGGCATGGGTTGACAAAGCCAGCTGGTACTTGCAAACGGGAAGCGCTCCGTTTCTAGATGTACTGATAATCTAATTTCAGGAATGGCCTCGCTGTGCAGGAAGCTTATTCACACTCGCTCATCACCATGGTTTTCCACATTCCCATAATTGTTGATTAGAAGGCATCTGATGTGACGGGAAATGCCATCTGCTGCTCATCATTCTCTATTGTCTCTCAGTCTCCACACTGTCTTTCCTGCAGCGAGATGAGCTGCGACGCTCTGCATGAGCGCACATCTGCCTCTGATTTCCAGCGGGCCCGTGCCGTCAGCATGTGAGTGAGGAGTTGAGGCAGGGACGTGGCAGGGGCACTGAGAGGACCAGATGGAACTCATAGTGTCGTCGGCCAGAACCAGAAGGAATAATGTGGCTTTTGCCTACATCCTGTCTGAAGGGACGCGGAGCATCCCGTGAATCCAGCTTCAGGAAGAAGAGGCTATAGTTTCCCCAACACCCACGAGCTGTTTCACCTTCGAACTTCATCCCCGTGCACATGAAGTGCCAGGGACTATTGCTGGGAGGCTTCATGATGGCGTTCTTTGAAAGTGGCAGTTTTTTTTTCTGGCTGGATGTGTAGGGGGAAAGTGGTGGTTTTGAGCTAAGACAACGATGAGCTTAAATACTGGAGCTCGTACCTTGGAGCTGGCAGGAGTTGTGTCGCGCTGCATTTAGACTATAATGAGAGCTTTAGTGGTTTAAGGCATCCAGCGCGCTTTCTCACCACAGGCTGGAAACCCCAAGAGGCCATAATGGGCCGGTCCCAGACGGGAGGTGCCAGGGACCGGGCCACTCCCAGCGCCAAAGCAACAGTAGCAGTACGCAAACTCTGGTTTAAAAGGTTAAAAGTGCTGCTCCCTACTTTTTTCCATTTATTGGCTTGGCGGTCGCAGCTGTATTTTAAGTGCTATCGTCTCTTAACCGCTACAGTGTTTCACTTTCATGTCGCAGCCAAAGTAATTTGAGGCTGCGTTTCTCCCCTTTTCGGAATAGAACAGACTAAACTGTTTTTCTCTTTCTCTTGCTTAACACCCCCTCCCACACACACACACACTCTCACCCCCACCACCACCACCAGTCTGCTCTTTTTGATGCAGCCAAAATTTGTCATGCGTCCTGTGGGAGCACATGGCAGTGACTTCAAGTGATGATTGCAACTATTTTTTTTACCACTAGGCACTGATGGATTGTCACTTCTGGCATGTCAGGGTGCCCTGGCGCCCTGTAAGCCGCAGTGCCCCCAGTCCCTGCACCGTAATTGCCCAGCTTTCTTATTTCTTGCACTATCTCTGGCACAGCAGTGTCAAATCTCCAAACAAAAGCATAAACTGCCCCAGAAATTGTGTTAAATACCTGAGTTCTAGCTAAAGATTTGTTTTCATTATTTCTATTTTTTTTCTTCGACACCTACAAGGTCCTCTTAGATTAAAGATGACATCTTCAAATTGGTCATTTTGTCTGTACAACAGCTCAAATCCTTAAAACAGAAATATATAACAGTGTTTTAAGATTCTACTTTCAGGCATTATCTAAAATCAGTGATTGCCCACAGTGAATATTTAGGTATATGTCACTCAGTCAGGGCCTAACTTCCTGTTGGGTTGCTTTCAACTTCTTTTAATTGGCCAACACTGCCTCGCAAACCAGTAACCCCTGTTTTTTTTTCTCATGCCCTTGGGTCTTCTTCTCTGTCTATGTCTCTCTCATTCTCACCCACTGCACAGCTCCACCTGGAACAAGTGCATGTTGGTACTGGTGGCCCCAGTAGCAATGTTAGTTTCCACTGGGCTGAGAGGCTGAGCTGATTTTTGATGTTCCACTGTAAGAGAGATTAGCAGTCATCCCTGATGCACTCTGCTGCTTCCTCCCCAACATCCAGGGCTCTCCCAGGGGAACCTTATTCCCCTGTGTAGTTCTCTCCAATTTGCTATTGACTATGTGTCCAAGCTCATTTGTATGAGTCTCTTGCATTTGCCGTGCTTTACACTCAAATTATGAGGAAATGTTAAATCTGCTTTGCCCGGAGGCAGTGGTTTTTCTATGGTGGGTGCTGGGAAAAGAACTATAACAGAATGTCACACCTTCGCAGATGAAAGTGTTTTTCCACACCGCCTACATTCACTCTACCTTCAGGTTTTTTATGTTTTTTTTGAAGCACATTTATAACAATCCAAAGATGAAGAAGAGCACAGAGTGGATTTTTCACTTTCTGAATAGGACGTGATGCGTCTGTCTGCGTTTGATGAAACGGCCCTGAAAGGCCCAGTCCATTCCCTCAGCCCACATTTTTATCCACTCACACAGTGGGTCTGCAAAACAAAGGCCAAAGGGTCGAGGGTTATGAAATGACAATGCTCACAGCGGTTCATCCAGGCAGAGGCGTGCTTTGTTGTTGGCCAGGAATGTGCTGACTAACCATGGAAGGCCACAACGCCAGCCTCCCCTTTTGTTGTACGTTTTTGCCAATAGACTAGGAAGGTAGTAGCTGTGCAGGGAGTCTATTTCTTTCTGACTACTGCAGTCCATCTGCCTCCCTCTCCTCCTACCTCTCAATATACTTAAATCCTCGTACATTCTGTCCTCCTACTTCTTTCATTTGTTTGTTTCATTTGTCATACTCACCTGGTTGAACCTTTTTGCCAATAGACTTGGGTTTCAAATTAGTTTTTGTTGGTACATAATTCAGACTTTTGTACATATAAACGTAATGCATCTTTTAAAAAAGACCCCCCTCTTATTATGTTTTAGCTTTAGTTTCAGTTTTTCAGGTTATTGTTCATTGAATCCATTTCAGGCTTTGTTCACATGATCACCCTCTGCCTAATGTAAGGTTCTCCTGACATGTCAGAAACTCTGCCATTTTTCTTCCCCCCCCTTTTGTTTAATTTTATGGATTCCTACACAACAGTAACAAAGGTCATATACAGGGTTGCCAGATGGGGGGAAAAATTATTTTCAGGTCATGGAAGCTCTGACCCCATCGTCTTCATCTCTGACCTCACACTCACATACAAGACTAACTTCTAGAGTCTCCGTGTTTTGTGTGTTTGTGTGTGTATGTGTGTGTGTGTGTGTGTGCGTTTGTGTGTGTGTGTGCGTGTCTGTGTGTGTGTGTGCCCTCATATGTGTGCAGGTAGTTGTTCCTGTAATGAGGTAGATTCTGGCTGTAACACAATGGGGCCAGAGGTATGATGGATTGGGCTTCCTTGGTCGGATGAGAACAAGCTGGGTTTTCGCTGCATTTTTTTGCTGCTCGGCTTCTAGCTCCGCAGTTAAGATATATCTTCCAGCCTCCTCTCTTCTTGTTACTAAAGATATGTCCTAGATTTTTGAAATGAAAAATTGACTTTCTTTTTATGTTGTTGCTGCATCATGGATATACTGAAGACATTGGGGACATGGCTTGTTCTTGTGGACATATACATACATATATATATATATCTATATCTATATATATATATATATATATATATATATATAGATAGATATCTAGATGGATAGATAGATAGATATATCTATCTAGATATATCTATCTATCTATAGAACCAAGCATATGTCTGTAATTTATTGATAAAGCCTTGGCCAGTGCAGTTTGATTTTACTCAAAAAAAGTGAGGTGTAAAATTTCCTATTACAAATCTACAAATATAATAATTTCACCAAAATATCATGCCAATAAAAGCTCTTTAGTACAGCTTAAGGGTTTAATAAAGCCTCCAGAATTCTTTCTGCCTTTTTCCTTGACCCCCATTGGTAGCTCAGGCTATGTGGACTCCCTCTCTAGCGCCTGGACCCTGAACAGGGAGGGGCCTACAGGGTTGGGTGAATAGCTGCCGGGAGTCGTGCTGCGGGTGTAAACCACATGAATGTGCCGCCTGAGCAGATAGGATCAGGCAAGGCGGGGAGGCCTGGGAGGCCGCGACGCTCGGCTCAGCTCCACCCGCTAACATCAAAGGCATTGCCGAAGGGGGGTGGTGAAGGGGGAGGAGGGAGGAGTGGAGGAGCGAGAGAGAGCGAGGTTTGGACAAGACTCTTCAAAGGCCTCTCTGACTAATGCCAGCCCTGATATGGGGAGCTACAAAACTGAATGATGATGTAATTGCAGACGTTTGAGGTAAATCTGCTCCCATACAAATAGAAGTGGAGGTGTTCCCATACACAAGCACGGTGAAAAAAATACTCTGAATGTTTGGTTTGCAGCCACGGAGTTTAGAACCCCTCTTGAGCAAAGGTGCTAGTTCGCCTCCTAACGCTAAACTAGCGCAAGGATCGTGGTGAAAAAAGTTTTTATTTACGTTTTTGATGGGGAACTTGGAACTAGAAACAGTTTTTATCTGATTTCAGCAGATAGGTTAATCCACTGGGCGTTTCTAAAGTACACAACAGGTGGAACAGAGTTGACTCTGTTCTATGTAAAGTTTATACAGGGTGTGTGTGTGTGTGTGTGTGTGTGTGTACTTCCCTTGTAATGTGTATTAAACCAAGCATAGCCACAGATCCCTTCAAAATGCCCCCATGATCATCAAACTGATAACTCATTGACAGCTCCCATGACAGTTGAGACGCACACGCTGCAGGAAAGTATCTCTCTGGTTGAGAGCGCACAGCAATAATTCACTGTTGCTGATTTGGTATGCCAAAGGTTATTTGCATGCCTCTGATTGAAGTTCTCTTTGCTCGTCTGTTGTGATTGTGTCACTTTTTGAAGTTGAATTAGCAGTAAACAGCTGCACTTATTTGCCGTTTCTGCTGAGGTCGATCTTTTAAAACCTGCGTCTCTGAGTCGGACTCTGAAGTCTTTGCGGCTGCTTGTAAAGAAGAGACCTCCTTGTTTTCAGCATGTAGGCTGCAGCAATTCATGACTGTCACAGGACCCTCCTGCTAATAGCTGTACATGAATGGACCAGGACAAAACACAATTCATGCCAAAGCTTTTTTGCAGGGCTTCAGTTGTTTTTCATTAAATCGTCGTGTGTTTTTCAGCAAATTGTTCCATTTTTAAATGGAAAATTCTAACAGTCCCAAGTCCAAAGATGTTACATTTATGCGGATGTAAAGAGTAAAAAAGTGAAACGTAGAATATTTTAACAGTTAAGTGATTTTATTATGTTAATTACCTTTGTCTACCAACTCGTTTCTGTCACAAATGTGCAAGCAACATTCTGTTACTTTCAATCGCTGAAGTTAATATTTATTTCAGTTACGTAAAGGTAGTTTTTGTTCGAGCCTGAGTAATCCAGCCATTTAGAACATTTAATTATACTGAATTAAAACACTGTAAACCGTTCTTTATGCACAGTGTCATTAACAAATGAACCACAGAGCATTATGAACAAAATCACTCGTAGCCTGTAGTTTTTATATTATATGTGCACTGATACAGTGTATTGTCAAAGTGAATGGCACATCAACAGAGTTGATGATCTGAGTGCTTTTATTTTGGTGTCAGTTTGCAGGTGCACCACAAAGTGCTGCTATTAGATGACGATTTAACGTCAATGTGAATAAAGGCTTTCAAAATCTTTCAGTGACAGATAGTGGGATAATATGATAGCAAACCAATAAAGGAAAGCAGTGATGAAGGCAGTATTTATATATATATATATATATATTTTTAGCACAGAAAAATATAGTCTTTCGTTACTAATTCCAAAGAGTTTTACCCCAAGTTTGCACTCCTGAGCAGAAAAAAACACATGTTAATGTATACAACATAATATGCACAACAGATCTTATAGATCAGTGGGACTGAAAAGTGCAAAAGGAGTAATAAGGTCTAAACAGTATCAATAATGACTGCGGCCCGTTAGGCTAATGGATATGACATTTTCTGTCATGCAAATTGTATCTGCAACTTTGCAGTCCTGCTACCTAACCCACCTGCCACCTTCCAATCTTCCCTATTTAAATGTGAACCTTAGTGTATATGAAAAGGTCAGAAAAATTAGTCCTGGCCAGCTGTGTCCATTTATGTCCCCTTGCAATCCATCTGTTCACCCCTCGTTGCCTCCGCGTGCTGCTGTCAGGGAAAAAATGTCAAAGTAAAAATGTCAGCATGAATTTATTTCTAACATGGATTATAGGCCACAAGTAAGAGGGACATAGGAAGAAATAATCAATTTATTTTCATGTGTGTCATGATAGAGCATATCATTATTCTTGCTGCTGCACTTTCTCAGTCTCACCCTTTTTTGTCTGTTTATCCAGAGTTGTTCTTCTGTCATATGTCACTGTAAAAGCTAAGCTTTTCATTTTTAGCACTTTAAAAAAGATAAAAAGCAAGGAGACTCGGGCTATTCTTTGCTTGGCAATGTAGGGTCAGTTTGCCCAAACACACTTGGCTTGCTAATGACAACTTGTCCTCAGACATGTCAAGGAACCTAGTTTCTCAGAGTTCTGTTTTGAGAGAGAGGAGCGATCGAGTGGGAGAAGATGTGAATGACAGAAAAAGATGGGGCCAATGCAGCCCTTTGCTATTTCGTCTCCATCCCACAGGCTTGTGACAAGACATGCCTGTGGCATGTGACAAAGTCAAATTGTCACCCCTGGGGTGACATACATCCCGCAGGCATTTCGAAGTAAACACATCCCAGGGAATGTGGCTCTGAGATTTGGATAGTGGTCTCACCAGTTGGTCGGAGGCATTGTTTTCTCTCAAATAGCGGATGCAGGAGGATTGTAATTTGAATATGGAAGATTTATTTATGCTATTAATACAGCTCCAAATACATTCTTGTGATAATTTTCTTGTGACATTTTGAAAACTACAGTTAGGTTAGAAGATCAATACCACTCCGTACCTGCATGGTAAATATAAATCTGAATCCAGCTTAGTTTTGGATAAACACTGGAAACAGGAAAACGTCTAGAGGCATTAGGTTTTGGTGTCTGTGAGCAGAGCCTGTCTAACTGTGTTGCTCTGCTTCCAGTCTGAGAGCATCCATAGTAACCATGGTTGAGCAGATTGTCAAACACAAACTCGGTCCAAGGACATTGGAGGTAAATATAATATACCACCTGCACATGACATTGGCTTCAGCATATCAATAATCCAAATCAGATCTGACGAAACATGACTATGAAATCTCAGACGAGGTGTAAGATTCAAAAATGGGAACCCACAATAACTAATCATGGCCCATCTGAGTAAACCGAAAATGGATTTCTTGACAGATGAGTCAGTTTATTAGCTATAATGGTTTCCTGTAAAAAAATTTATAATAGAGCTTCTTAGAAGGCTTCATGTGAATTTTACAGTAATCAGTAATGGAGTCACACTACTGAATCCAATACCAAATGTTAGCAAGAGGCCAGGACTTATTTTACAGTAACTTAATTCACCAGTTATGAACATTTCAAAGTTTTTGTGATTTGATTTGCGGCTAAACCATCCATTTACCTAACTCCATTTCCTATTGGCATCTACATGTGCCATATTTGGATCAGGCTTCCGCGGCATTGCCTTAAGCTAAGCTCATGGACAGAGGATTTGGTAGGCTACTGATGCATACGTTCGTCATAATTATTGTTTTGCAAAAGCTAGAGTTAAAATTGCCCAGGCAACAGTAAAGCTTCTGAATTTAAATTAGAGTGTGGGATTGAGTTCTAAAGTTGTGGAGAAGGGCTTTTTTTCTGCTTTTGGTCATTGCATTGTAGAAAACTCAGATGTTTTACATTCTACCCAGTTGGTTGGTCTTTGTTGCTCATGTATTTAAAGCTTGAGTTGGCATGGTGCATTTTGTTCTCTCTTGAGTTATGGTGGCATGGGAGAAAGGTGAGGGGAAAACCCCTGAGTATTGAGTAGGCATGAGAACAAGACAACAAACAAAGCATTTCAGTACATCTTGCAGTTTGAACTTATAATTGCATCATATGCAAGCACAGAACAGTGAATGCAAGTACATGGCTCTCGCTCATCAGTCTTTTGTTTTATACGTTCTTTCCCCCTCTTTCCTGCTCTTTCTCTCTTTTTCTTCTCTAACTCTGTAAAGCATGGGAGTGGAAGGGGGAGGTGGTATAAACGTGAGACCACACATGCTGTGTCAATGTTTGCTGGAATAATTAGAGACAATGTGGGCCAATAACGGGAGGAGAGCAGTAACCTGAACTCACTTTGTTCTGCCCCGGTAGCAACACAAAAGCCATTCACAGATGCACAGATCTGTGGACTTGGAGCAGGAGCGACTGCCTTTTTAACCAGTGCAGTGCACAGTTCTGAAACTCCACAGGAAAACGGATTATTTTGTATGGAAACCTGAACATTTTGCTGTTTAGTCTCAGCTCAGAGTGATGCTGATGTCACGCTAAAGGCCTTTTAAACACTGCCTGTATATACCTGCCACTCCCCCCCCCTCCAACTCCTGCCCCCCATCCCCCCCTACCTCTTGTCACCCTCCCTGGTCGACCAACACATGGCTCTGTCTGAGAGGGTCCTCTTTAACTAGAGGATATCCGGCCGCTCGGTATGCAAAGACCCTGTGGATTCCTAACATGAGTGCTCAAGCTGGACTCAGAGGTGACTTTCAGTGTAGCCAAACAACTGTTGGATTAGTAAGACATTTTGTATAGACTCTGCGCCAATAGGAAGGAGCCTGGCCAGGAGTAGGGCGTACCTGGTCAAATGCAAGCTGATAGATTCTCTTTAGCTATACATAGAATACATTCTGGGCATTTCATTGCAACATGTATCCAGCTTGACCCTAATAAGGATGTTTTCCTAAAGATGCTAAAAATATGTAAAAGGAAAAACGATCTAAGGGAGAAATGCAAGAGAAATGCACACTAATCCCAAACTAAAGCAGACATTTATAACTAACATATTTGGTCACACGTGTTACATTTTCAAATACTTTTTTAAATGCAACTTAAGACTGAAATATTGTCAAGGAGTGACACAAATGCAACTATATGATTAAAAATCCTCAAACAATACACAATAAGTACTGCCTAAATCACTGGTGTTTCCCTGGCTGTAGCAGTGACCCATTGCTTTGCTCACACCCCTTGGTTGACCAACTGGTTTGTCCCCTCTGGTGTCCATCTTGAAAGAGGACACCGGCATGGGATGCATACATCCCATGGAGGTCGCTGGTGTCATTGTGGCACCTGTCCTCTCTACTCTCAGCCAGTGTCAGCAGCTCAGATTTATTTGAACTGAACTGGTAATGGTACAGGATTAGTTTGGTTTTCTGGAATTTCTGCCAGTTTACCAGTTTAGTCTGTGAATTGCTTGTTTGTATGTGCTGCAGCATTACTGCAAAAATGTCACTGACTATTTTCTTGAATTCATATAATATGAATACACCGCAGTGCCTTTGATGTAGTAGGAACAATATTTTTCGTCGGCAACAGCTAAAAATTTGTTCTCGCACAAGAACTTGCAGAAGAAATACTGTGGCGAGGCTTGCAGAACACAATGTTGTTTGTTAATTTTGTTAATATTCCTGAGAATGTCTCTTCCAGGGAACAAATTATCATTCAAGTCTAAGGACATTTATATTTATTACCCTCTTTTTATAATTATGTTTAACAGAGCCTCCTCTTCTCTCTCTCTCTCTCTCTCGGGCCTGAGGATGCACAACAGCTTTGAGAGTTCTTGTTCTTACCAGTCTTCCTCTCTAAGGGAGTTGGGGTAGGTAATGCTATCAGCAGGTAGAGATTTCACCAGGGGCCTAGTGTGGCCAGAAGAGCATCAGACCAGAAGGGTCTGACATTGGAGCATGCTTTTTGAAATCCATGTACAACCTGTTGTCATGAAGCTCCATGAGCAACAATAACCGCTTTACCTGTTCCAACCATGCAGGCTAGAGCTGCTCATGCTTGTTACTGCAAGCCATATTCAACAGAAACCTATATGCTGAGTGTTGTCTGTGTAGTCTGTGGGCTGTTGCCCTCAGCATGTTTAAGGTGCAAAAAGAGGTGCACAATATTGGCTAATCTTCATCCCACATGCCTGTGTAAATATTCATATGGATCCTTTTATGCAACGTTTCCAAACGAGGAAACAATTCTGAACACAGAATTCTGCTGACTGTAGAAATATGTTGTTTATTGCTAGAAACATAACAAGTAAAATGCGCTAAAGTCATAGAAGTAGATGGTTTTGTTTGCTTACAATCAACTGTATAGTTTAATATGAAGCGCAGCGGTGTATGTGTCTTTTGGGGTTACGTCATGTCACGTCGCCTTGTTGATGCTCCGCATTGTTAACATACTGATGCTTCCGCAAAAACATGAGTAATGTTGTCAAGTCTGTATGTTTGTGGTACGCCAGATCAGTTTTACAATGTAAACACTGGACTGCATTGTCCTGCTTAACCATCTATGTTGAATGTGCATCAATTATAACTGTTTGCTGTTTAACGCGAGTTATGACATAAACGGAGCCTCAATTCTAGATAAAATGTCTCGACCATTTTTTCTGATCCTTGCAGCCCTAAACTATACCACCCCTGCTTTACTACTGTTATTGACAAGTAGTAAAGTAGGGTAAACATCACTAACTTGTCATGTTTGTCAAGCTGGATAACAAGTAAACACCAGCACCAGGGACATTATGTTCCTCACTTCAAACGGAACAAAAGTAGGATTCTGTAATGACTTACCCTGCTGCTGTTTTTTTTATTCTTTCTCTGCCTCCGAGAAAGGCAGAGAAAGATTTATTTAATTGTATTTTTGCTCCACCCTGTCTATGAGGCACCAAACTCTGCTAGCATCAGTGCACGCAAGAGTGTGTACACTCCGCTACGCGCTCAACTAAAGTAAAAAAAAAAAAAAATCAAAATCTTCGCATCGCGCGACGCAATGAATCGATTAGGAAATTCGTTGCCAACGCTTTTAGTAGTCGATTTTAATCGATTTAATCGATGTGTTGTTGCAGCCCTACTAAATTCCATTGTGTTACCTTGCACAAGGAATGTGCAGTGCATGTGATGTCCTTGCACCACAAAACAGACATATCCTCAAGGAACAGAGCATGGATAGTGAAGACAGAATGTCGGGTAAACCAAAGCAAAGGCACACAAAAGCCTAAAATGATATCGCTGGTGGATATCTGGATGCCTGGGATGCCTTGGATTGCTGCTGTACACTTTTGGCTTTGTCTTTGCAGGGATGAATAGAGGCCTCTGTGGTAGTGATGACAGGCTCCTCCGAGCTGGGTCCTGGCTGGCTGGCAGTCTAGGTGCTGGAGGTCGAGAGACTTCATCGCTCTTATAGGGGCAGGAGCCCGACAGGGGATGCTGGTTGTGTTGGTTCTCGCTACAAAAGACAGTCTGTTCTCTGCCTATGACCAGTTTTTGTTATTAAGACCCACCAGGTAGACACGAGCTCAGATGATTTGACATGGTTATGGGGTTAGACAGAGCATTATTTTACAGATGTTGGATTTTCTGTAAATTCTAATTTTTTCCAGTGTTGCTGAATGATGATATAAAGTAGGTGAGGGTATAGTTGATCTCGTCAGTTACAGGGTGTAGCAATTACATGCTTACGTAGCTATTAAGGTGCTATAGAAACATTTAGTGTCTTTGATGTTGCACCTTTTTGACTTTCTATTTTACTTTTTATTCAGCACAGATGTTTTGACAAGAAAAAAATATGACAAACAGTAGTAAGAAAGCTTTGATTTCTGACTGTAGCCCAGTGTTAGCTGCTTTGGAGCTGAGATGGAGCATACACATGACCACCCAGTAAAGCTGTTGCATTTCTCATGCTTAGCTAGTGAGGTACAGGAGGGTGTTTCAGAAGAGCAGAAGCTGCCATGGCTGTCACAGGAGGTTTCATCATTCCTCTTTCTGCTCTAATGCAACACCACACAGCTGGCCAAGACAAACGTGAGGTAAACACTCTGCTCACTGGACTGTGTGACTTGCACTTTAACATGCTAGCAGCACGCACTGGGGACTAATGGCTGAGGCTAGCTGTGGTCTTTTCATGTTTTTTTGAATTATTAACAAAACATGAAGAAGCTGTAAACGGTCCAAGGGGAAGATGGGGCTTCCACACGTGATGCATGAAGAGTGGGAACTCTCACAGACCCTTCACATGCCCTATGAATTTATCCCAATTGCCCCTCTTGAAGATTCACAGAGCCTCTTTGATCCATATGCTGGCCTCCCGACCGGGAGGCATGGGGATGGAGGCAGCCCTTTTGGTCTCCATTTCAAGTCACACATTCTTTCCTTAAGGACCAAGGGGTCCCAACCCTTAGTTGCAATGGAATTCCGTATGCAAAAATAGGCCAGACTTGCCAAGCTATTTAAATATGCAATCGTCCTCTTTTATCTTTTCATTATCTTTCGATCCTCAGAATTAGGTATTCGTGTTGAAGGTGTGATAGTGAGATGGATGTTAATTTAGGCTGCAGCACCAACAGACAGACCTTACCTGTCCTTGTAATATTTTCTGATAATGCATTTGGTGTGAGTCTGGTTTGCCTATCAAAGTCTTGCCTAACAAATGCCTCGTTGTTCAATTCAAACATGGAGGTGGAAGTAACTGCCCCCGCAAACTGGGTTTAAAAAAATAAATCACCAAATCAAACCACAGTATAAATCTGCTCAAAGCCATGTTTTTTCAATATAGGGTCTCAAAGGGATAGTGAATTCTGATATATTGCATGGCTCATATTTATTGTCATAAAAGTTGCCAAATCAGTGCAAATCCCTGTGCAACGAGTATTTAACTTGCAGAGAAAGCTCCAGCTGGCATTTCTGTGACATCCCGTCTGAATTATAGTAACTCTGCACAGTTTTTTCCTGCTCATTTTTCTGTCTCTAGAGGCAGTATTTGCCATGACTGTCCCTTTTCAGAAACTGGTTGCAGTCCTCTTAGATGTGGAGCCAAATGCCCCAGAGGTTACAGCCAGCTAAGTGGTTCCTTGTTTCTAATAAAAAACAAATCAAATAACATGGACCCTAAGGGTTTATAACACTAGAGTCATGAACTCCTGGCCAGATAAATCTCTTCCAAATATCCCCATACAAAGGCATGGATGTGGGAGGAACATGTTGGCTTTGACTGTATAATTTATAAACCACAACGTGCTGAAGAGCGAAAAGGAGGGGAGAGGGAAAAAGCTCTGACCACTCAGAAATGGAACAGCCCTCTCAACTGTGAAATGACCTAATCTTTAGAAGTTGGCCATTACCTTTTCAAAGTGGCCCCGGTAACACTGATGGCAGAGAAGTGTTTGTGTGTAAAGTAGGATTGATGTTTAACTCTTCAGAGCTGGTTATCCCCAGGCTTTGCTTGTTCCCAAAACTCAGCCCTCAAACCCACAAGTTTCTGCAGCCCTGTCGGCTCGTACTGCTGGCAGTGCCACCAGCGAGAACGGGTAGAACAATACTGCGTTTGTGCACTGCTCTGCACTTGGCCTGCTGCTAAACAAATGTTCTAAGGAATTCTGATGGCTGGACTTGCCCCTGGACCCAGGCTGATCCCACTGTGACTTCATAAACACTCTCTGGGACGATGAAAAGAAGAAATCACCCTTTATAGGGTACTCTATGGTAATAGAATTTTTTCCACAGCAAATTAAATTAACTTTTTTTTCTGCTTGATAGCATGACTTTTTTTTCTCAGAGATGTAACAATGGAATGTATGAAATCTATACGCCTTGCCTGTTGTCAGGCACTCACATGGGTTTGGAGATGAGGTTGGATTGAATGGCCAGACAAAATGGATCCACACCAAGACCTTTGCTCCATGTGGCCCTGAGGTGACTATTAAAAAGATACAGACTAGTTTTGACTCAAGTCCTCTTGCTTGATTTTACCACAGAATTCTGATGGTATTTAATAAATTTTTAAGTAATTTATCTGGCAGTGGATTCAACCTTTAAATAGTCTTACCTGAACCCCAACCTTGCTATTAAACACCTTCCCCTGTGGGTCTGTCCTTCAAATGATTTTCCACCACCTTGGCCAGGCTTAAACTTGGCCCAGCACCTTTCTGGCTTTTATCTTCACCCACTGATGGAACCATTGAAGCAACCTGAATGCTACCCCCACCCCTCCCCAAGTTTTCTCTCTGTCTCTTTACCATGCATCTGCACAATAGCCTCGCCCAGCAGAGTTCCAAGAGCAGTGTTTGTCCGATCACCACTGCAGCCCCACCCCCTTTTATTGGTGTGTGTGTATGTGTGTGTGTGAAGGGACACTGGCTGTGTAGATTTGTGTGCATGCACGCTGTTTTTCAGCCTGGGGGTGTGGCTGGATCTTTACGGTAACTTAAATTGAAGAAAAAAAAAAAGTTTCTTTACTGGATAGCTGCTTTGTAGTTGCAAAGTGGGTGGAGTTATGTGGAGCATCCAAGATTGTGGAAGTAGTCTGCATAGATAGTCTTGGCTGACTTGCAGTTGGAGCACCTCCAAGCCTTTGATGAGAAATAAACTCTCTTGGTTGAATCATCAGTACAAAAGACGAGCAACTGTGTTAGAGAATATCTGGGTCTTTGATTAAAAAGTCAAAGGTAGCAGCCTTGTGTATAAAAAGGAAAGAAGAGTTGGTTATAAGGAACTAAGCTCCTGCTTGCGCTTTACAGAAATGTGATAAAACGTACAGCTGTTTAAATTAGGTCACCTAGACATATGGATCTATTTTGGAAGAATTCAGCAACTGTGTTTTGTTTTTTCTCTACTTGCAACAGTGACTGTAAAATAGTAACAGTGGCTGAAACTTCAGCTAAGTCATCCAGGACACTCGTGGTTCTGTGTTGTAAAACAGTGAGCATTTCCTTATAAGATAACATTGAAATGGGAATTTGATTGAACTAGAGATACTTCCCGTTTTGTGAATATAGCTGATTCAGGCAACAGAAATTTTGAATCTGTTCATAGATTTGTAAAGTACACACATACACTTACACAACTCCTAAACTTCTATACCCTGAGCCCAGCTGCTCTGCCAGGATTGAACCATTCCACCCCCTTTTGTCCATGGCACTGACCTCTGAGCACACTGGGAGCGCACCTCTGCGAGGCCTGGCCCATAGCCGGGCGCTTGATGTGGACATTGTTTGAGCTGCGAGTTCTTCTCACCCGGGCAACGAGGCCCCTTTGAGCCCTTACCCCTCACTGTTTGCCCAGCCACTCTTTCCTCCTCAGCCCACTCTTCTTCTGTTTCCCCTCGCCGTGGGACTGGAGGAAAGCTTGAGGGACAGCATGTTGTTTTGTGCTCACTGCTTGGTTGTGCTGCTGGTGGCCGGCTTCCTATGGTGCACCAAAGCTCCCATTCACTTTCTCTCCCTCTTTTTCTTTGACCTCCTCCAGCGAATGAACTGCTGTTTGATCACATTAGGGGGGAAAGAGAGAGATCAGTAGTGATTTTGACATTCCCACTAGCTTTTGACAGTCTATGTGCTGCTGATCACTTTTCCCGGCATCAGCAAGTGGCCTCTTTATGTTTGTATTTTTTTTTTTAGGCCAGCCATTGTGACAGCTTTTGATTAGAATGTGTGGGTAGAGCTTAGCAGGACTGCTGCATCAATTCTCATTTCACACAAATCTTGATTCTACTCTCACTTTTTAAAAAATAGCTTGTTTTGCCCACTTTTATGTAATGTTAAAAAGCGATCATATCCTAAAGCATGGGGGAAACGAGTGCAATTACTTACTTTTCGTATCACTACTCAGTATTTATTGTGATGGAGCGGTGCCCGTGCTTTGGATTTGCAAAGTTTTAACAGATTTGAGTAAGCTCAAAAGGTTGTTGGTATGATCACTTTACATTCATTGGAGGCCATGCTTACAGGGAAGCAGAATTTGTAAAAGGATGAAGAAGAAGAAAAGAAGAAGGCCTCTGGAATCTTGCTTCATTTATGCCAAAAATGTCCGGCCACAATTAACCAACCACAACCACTGAATGTCAATTTAGGTCATTTTCTACCCTCACAAAAGCCCTGGACTTGGAGTCCATGAAGCAGAAAAAAGCTGATGTAATGGGTTTAAGAAAATCTCCAAGGGGAGTCAAACCTCGTCCACACACTCCCAACTACACCCTCCCCTCTCACTCTGTCCAAAATGCCACCACTTATCCACCCTTCAAACTCATCACCTTGCAAATAGGGTCACCTTGATCCCTAAGCACAGTAGATTTAAACTTTTCACAAGAACTGATAGATAGAAGTTTGGGGTGGCAACCAACATAAAAGACAGAAAAGGTTTATGATTCACTGATTAGTGTTTGGAAGGGGGGAGGGGAACAGGAGATGAAGGCAAAGAGAGGAGAAGAAGAAGAAGGGGGTGGGGGTGGAAAGAAAAGAAATCCCAGCCTTGGCACACACATGCACGCACACACACAGTATCACACACACTCTGCGTGTAGGGCAAAGCACAAAAGAAACCTGTAACGCCTCCAGATTCCTTCTAGTAGAGTATCAAAGACATGCTTAGCTTCATAACAAGAGACTAGTGGGTAAGATGGAACTGAGTGAGCCGGTGAATCCAGCACTGCCTCGGTTGGGTGCTGCGAGTTAATCTCTCAAATAGGACCCCCCCTAGCTTCTTCTGCACCTCCTCCCTCTCTTTAGGGATATCGATATTACTGTGTAGCTCTGAATAGAGGAACTTGTCTAACCTGATCACTGGTCAGAATGAGCACAAGGGGAGCCTCCAAAAACACATGCAGAGATGACTGCTGCTTTCAAGTTCAGCTGCAAGATAAACCTGCTTACTGGTCCATACTGATGCCTTTAGCAAAGCTTGTGTCCGGCTCCCTCAGAATTTATAAAGTTTTGTAAAAGATTTATTTAATAGAGGCTTCAAATGAAATGAAATATCTTAACTTTTTGCTGCTGCTGAAGTATTTTATTTAATAATAACTGATCATTTAGCCTTATGCTCAAAAGGGCACTTAAATCTATAAAACTTAAAACTATAGTAATTTTATCAGATTTGCAGTGGATTCATTTCATTCATTATCTCAACCCTGATGCAAGTTTAGACAATTTATTTCGGTGGTATCATGGTCTCATGGTGGAGACTAACTCTAAATGTTTCTTACTGGCAGTAAAATATACCATACAAAGGTCAACTTATACTGTGGCCACGACAGTGTACCGTTCAGGCTTTAAGAAGCCTCTGCAAGCACATACACGTTTGTGTGAAAAAAAAACGTATTTATTATCCTTAAAGCACTTTCTGGTTTGGAGAGCATCTATATAGCTTCTTGTGCCCTTTTTCTTTCCATCTCAGGTCAATGATAGCGCCCCTTCTCCTTCTGACCTCCCTTAATTCTATCTTAATCCTTATTTCCCCACTGCATTATTCCTGGAAATGTTTTTTAATTCACATTTTCATTTCCTCTGGAATATCATTAGATTCCCAGAGGACCTTGAACTCCTAGCTTGAGCTTTCCTCCTGTGCCCATACCCCCGCCACCCACCCACCTAGGTTGTCATGAAGAGTGATCACGCAGCCATTCACAAAAACGAGAGTGTGAGTGAAATGAATGGCAGGAAAAAAGCAGAAATGAGCCCAGAAAAAACTTGGGAAAGTGTCAGAGGCTGTGCCAATTTTCACAAGGAAAATCAATCTCTCAACTCCCTGCCCCCCACCCCTCACCACTTATTCCTCTGTGTTTTCTTTAAAGGCCGCTACATTTGAAACTTAATTCATAAGGTTAATTGGTGGTGACACTAAACACATTCCACATGTGGCTTAATGGTGCCCCCACTCTTCTTCTCCTTCCCCTGAGTGCAGTGTGACCTCAGCTGTCCAACCCGGAAGTGATGTAGCCGAGCACTTCCTGTGGTGTAGTTGGAGCCCCCGTAAGTGTTTCCTAAAGAAAATAACTCAAAGGCAGCCGAAATCTGAAACCAGCGCTAATACTTAATCCCTCTTCACATTGCCTCTCTCCCTCTCTAAGCCTTGTGGTCGGGGCAAAGCAGAGGTAAGGACGGGGGAGTAACTCTGCACAAAACCCATCGTCTGTGCACACAATCGTTTAAGTATGTGAATGTGTGTGTGTACTGTAAGTCCTGTTCACCTTCCTCTCAATTCTCACTAAAGGTGAGATACTATGCTCAGCACTCACACTGTGCAACATAAGTGTTCTGGTTAGCCTAGCCTGGTCTGTCCAAGCCCTGACAGACACTGGCATGCATGGCCAAAATGACTTGTTTGTGCAGTTGTTGTATTGAAGGTCATTCCCCACATGAAGTGTAAGGATAAAATGAACCTGACCTTTGCAGAAAGCCTTGTCTGTCTTCCCATTGCGGAGTGGCCGGATTACAACACTCATCTCCCGCTGTAACTGTCACACATACACAAACACAGTTACATATATATATATTTGTGTGAGTACACTTTGGGAGAGTCCAGAGTCACTCTGATTTCACATTGCGGCACTGCTGCTTTGATATGCTGGGACTACAAGTGGCTTTGGACATCTAAAGTGTTTGCCATTCCCTTGGGCTAATATCTCAATGTATCAGGATTTAGGAGGTGCAGGTTTTGCTTGCAGGCCAGCTGCATGCCTTGGACATGTTTGATCTCTACAGGCCACTCCTACATACTATAAATCCAAATACTAATATTTCACACTGAGGCTAGCTGCATTGAAATAGTTTACTTCCCCAAACCTTGCTGCCATGTTGTCCACTGTAGAGGGCAGGGTGGGATGGAGGAAGGGCAATATGGGCCTGTGCTCTAATCCCATTCCAGCGGGCCGAGCAGCAGCTTGCGCTGCATTCCACAACTTCGGGGGCTTTATGGGCAAAGAGGGAGGGCGAGCAGCATTCCTCCATGGCTAGGGACATCAAAGATGCCGCACGACATCAAAGCCACTCTGAGCCTAGGTGTTGATGACTGCAATCCTCCCCTCAGTCCACTTTTAGCAACCTCAACCCCTCAGCCCTCTAACACATAGACAGCGAGCTGACTGCACCAGGTATGTGTGCCCTCCAGCCTCTGTCCTTCCTCCTCAAGCTCACCAGCTGTTCTGCAGCAACATTAATCATAGCTCATTAAGTAATGAAATTGACTTTTGTTTTATGCTGAGGGTTGAAGAGGAGATGGAGCGGTGGATGTCATTGATATTTGGACTGGTATTGGCAGTGGATCTAATATAGGTGCACAAACACTGAATGCACTGTTGAGTGTGGCAGTTGTTGAATAAATTGTGTCAAATAAAAACATTTTGAACACGATACTGGCGTCAAATTGGCTTATTGGTGTAGTTTAATCAGACCTTAATTTTAGGTTTTGTAGAGCGTGAAGCTGAGTTGTCTCTTTCCATTTGTGGTTTTGAGAAATCTGGTGGGGAGAAAGAACATGCACTTGGTACTCTGCGATTGTGTGCTGTATAGAAATGTTTATTAATGAGCCCCATTTCCCATCACTTGTACATTGTTAGTCATGCTAATTAATTCACAGTGGCACCTTGATGCTGACAAATAATTTATGCATATGTTCTCCTACTTTCATAATTGTCCTCATAAGGACATCAGTCTCTTGCACACGGAGACAATATGTTTGGTTGCTTTGTTGTTACTTTATCTTTGCACATAGATGCTCTGATCTCTCCAGGGGAGTGGGGGCAGTGGTTTCCACTCTACCCCCCTCTCTTTAAAAAATGGTGGCATCAAGCCCAATGCTGACCCCTGAACTTTGTTGGCCTATCCTTTGTTCGTGTCACTCTGGGTTTTAAAGATTGAAGAGCTGAAAGTGACACCAGGGCGACTTTTGAGTGCGCACAAACACACACACACACACACACACACACACACACACACACACACACACACACACACACACACACACACACACACACACACTACTGACTGTTCGAGATGCACTCACAGAAAGTTAATAGAGTCACAAGCTCGGCACCCTGCTCAGTGTTAAAGCTGTCAACCCCAGAACCTTGTGCTACATATCAGGACATTTACATGATATTAAGTGTACTCTGCCAACATCCCCTGCTCACACTGAAACCATGACACTTGTTTGCTTTGCCCGTTGCTATGTAGGTGGCATGGAGGTGATTTTTGTTGAGGGGGACAGTGAGTAGTGACAGATGACTGCTCTGTGGCAAGAATCACAAAGCTAGCTTGTGTAGGACACATCCTTGACTAAAAGCTAAGTTTTCTTGCAGGTTTCAAGACAAGCTGATTTGTCGAGCTTTGTCATGGGTTATAAGATACACTAAACACATAATAATTAACAAATTCCATTTTTAGTGCCAAATTCTTTTCTCCATTACTGCCCTCCTTACGCATTAGTTTAGAATTTAAAAATAAAAGATTGATGCTGCAGTAGCTTGGATAATTGTTCCTTTAGTCCCAGCGGAGAAAACAAAAGGGAGGAAGTCTTCATTATTTGAGAGGAAAAGCAGAGGGATCCCTTTACGCTGATAATGTTTCAGGAGGAGGAGTGTCGGCCCCACCTGTAGGGCCCTCCCAGCTGCTCCACTGTAACTGGATCCCGCTCCCTCTCTCCTCAAGGCTACCAGCCCTCTTTGATGTTATTTCTAGTGCTGGGAAAGACGGGCAGTGAGCGACCAAGAGGGGCAAAGAGCGAGTGAGAGAGTGAAAAAGGAGGTGTGTATGTGTGTGTAGTGTGTTAGAGCATGCGTTTAAGTTTGTGAGTCTAAATACAAGGCTGCAATTCAAAACCCTTGCTCCTTTCTTGTGCTCATTCCCTCCTGTTCAGACTGATCCTGAACCTCTGTATGAGGATAAGAAAATCCAAATAAGATATAGTTTTGTCAAGTTTAATGTCCGTGCAAGTTCCATATTTTTGCAATAGCTTTGCTTAAAGTCACTGTGAATTCTACTTGGTCTAATTGACTTATAATTAGACTGGCAGCAACCCTAACCTGTCTGCATCCAAGGACACTTACTGTAAATCCTGGTGAGATCTGAGTGTCTGAACTAGAAGCTTAAGCTCCTGGAGACTGAACTAAAATGACTTGCCCCAAAGAGACTCCCTGACCTTACGTGGTTCACTGTGCTTTTTTTTGTTCTTCTGTTTTTTTGGGGTGGGGTGGGGGTGGGGGTGGGTTTCATCTTTGGGATTAAGACTCAGTGTCAGACTTTGATTTCCTTCATCTGCCCTTTTAATGTAATGTCTGAGCTCCTCAGGGTTCAGTTTGTCTGTGTGCCGTTGGGAAAGGTGTTATAATTAAATAGAGGAGATGCGGAGGGATGAAAGCTAGAGGAGGCATTCCACAAGAACAGATGGCAACAAGACCTGTGAAAATGTGACCTTTGACCTGTGACTGTCAATCAGTTGTGACTTGCCACATACCTCTTGCACAACATGTACTTGTAATAGCAAGGAAATGCATTTATGAATGAGCAAACACATGTCATGGAGATTATTTGCAGTGTGCAAAACCGATTAGTCTGTATGCATTCATGTATTACTAGGAGCATACTTGTAGATGAAATCTCTCTGTATGCATGAGGCAGCTGGTGAGACCAAGCACTTATTAGTGTGTGTTGCGTGTCTGTGTGAAAGTTCTTTTCTCACATACTTTAAATTAGGTCGCTTCATTCGCCCACAAGTATCACAGCTCACATAAGCACCCAACTAACTCGCCTCATCTGTTTTATCTTCCATTGTTTACTGCAGGTCTGAAAAGTGTGTGCTCGTAGAGAGAGGTCATTAGTGTCCTTATTACCAAGAGCTGATGTGTTTGTGTGTGCGTGCTTTTGCATAAGAGGGTTGAGGGTTAAGCATTAGCAGGTTTTTAATTGGTTAAAGCATGCTCCCATGTTTGCCCTGCAGGCCAGAGGTGGGTGAAGTCGACTATATCCTGACCGTGCCACAGTTAGTTGTCAGGGATGGTCCAGCAGGGCGGTGACATGTTGTTACACCTTTGTTAATGCACTGGTTTGTAATTATTGTGAAATCTTTGGTGCCAATAATTTGCTGAGGTGGTTGACAACACTTCCTGTGCGCTTGATTGTTTTCTAATCTATTTTTTATTGCTTTAAATGTAATACTGAAAGAAGATGTTAGTATGGACTGCACTGGATTCTGGGAACTTGTATTCAAACTTTGCTAGTCTGGAATTTTGCAGAATAAACAACTGAGAGACATAAGTCATAAATCAAATAGTTATCAGCTGATACAAGAGCAAGAATGAACTCACTGATGATTTAACTACAGGTTTATTAACTGTTGTGTAACTGTGCAGATGTTATTAGCCATATTATCTCTGGGCGTGATCTTGTGTTGATTGAAAGGAAACAGAGTAAATTAATAGACTGTTAAATGAGTGTGTCACCACATGTTGGCTTAAGCTTAGTGTATTTCATTAACATATATACCGGTTGTTTAAGTCAGTGAGGCTGTATGTGTTGTGCTGTGTAGTTCTGAATATCTGGTTGCATAGCACCGTGTCCTGGCCTATTTTTCATTCAAAACAGAGAGTTGGTGATGGTGTTTACTAAGTTACTGTAAATCCGTGCAGCTGATGACTAATTTGATTTCTCCTCTACCTCAGACTTATTATGGAAGCTTTGCTCATAAAATTCAACTGTATAAAGACAGAAGACACTGCAGAATTTTGAAGAGCAGTGAATTAAAGTAAGACAGGCAGACACAATGGAGTTCTGTTTCACATCACAAACTGTATGGAACACGCAGTGGAAAGCAAGTTTTTGACTGCTCCAGCAGTCACTTTTAGTCTGAATTTCTGTGAACTTTAAAATTTAAAAACGGCAACCTTTTGTCGAGCCACTCCACTTCACTCCCCGTCTGCAGCCTTTTGTCTTGGAATTTGGAAACTACTGATTAGAAGGAATAATTTTTCAGGACAGGAAATTCTAGATTTCTCCAATCCCCTACCCTGATTATGGAACCCAGGTTTCTTGTTTATATGACACAAGCTGACTGACCAGCTTACTTAAGTGCATGTTAATACAGTCTGGCTCTATGCGATGCCACATCTCCCAGGGGAGACTCGGTCTGTGGGCTGTGATCAGATGTACCCACAGCCATCCCATCTCCACAGCCCAGCCCTCAACACAACCGCCTGGCACCACTTTTGGCAAGACTGGTGTGTTATTCCCATGAAGCTGAAAATACTCCCCCCACAGTGAGGTGGACTAAAGCAGAGTCCTGGGGAGGGGAATGTGTTTGGTGGACACCGTAGAGGGGAGGAGCACTTAGGGAGAGTGGAGGGGTCGCCTGAATAAAATGCTTGGGTAGGTCAGCAGGATGCTTCTTCACTGGGGTGAATGAGTTTATGTCAAGCAGACGATCAGTGAAAGATGCCACTGAGTTACCCACTTGGTCACCCATGATGTGTTTCAGACTGAACACTCCCCCGTACACACGCCTGTACTCAAACAGTAAGATACGTAAACACATGCGCAACACTGGAGAAGCAGGTGGGTGCGAGGACTGGCCCTGTGCCTGGGGTTTTACTTGTTCTAGACTTGCGTGCATGTGAAATAGGTGCCAGCTCTTCTTCCAACAATCATAAAAGTAATGAATGAACTGCAGATCTGTCTGGTTAGTCATTTACACAGCTTCACAAAGAATACCTTGTAAAAATTGTCTTTGGCTGGCACTTGCCACAGATAACAAGGCAGCTTTGATTGTTACAGCACAAACTCGTCAGTATGAAACCAAATACCGTTGCATGATGTGTTGGAACTCAGTTTAGTGTAAAATACCGGGGCTTGAGAGATTACTTTTTAGAGTTTATGTTTTCAAGGATATACCCTTCATGCAAGTCTATATCTGGTTCCTGTATAGATCAGTTTAGCTCAGGGATCATTCTTCTCTCCAATCCGCCTACTTTCCTTTTGATGTTTTGAGCTCCTGGTATGTTGTAGCAAGGATGTCTTATTGTAATGCACAACACATATAGTGCCATCTTTCAGCAAGCACTTTAAATAGACATGCAATTCACCAACTTCTTTTAGAATTTTAGATTTGGGTACCCTATAAGTATTATTTTTCTTCAACTTCTTCAAGACTTTCCTGGCTGGTGGCGCAAAAAGCAAGAGTGGAGGAGGATAATCTTTTTGAAATCTCTGCTTTCTAAGAAAGAAATCTTCTTTTTATCCCAGAGATAAAAAGTGTGGAGTAGTTATATAGATTTTAAAGACTTTCTGAAGAATTTTTAAAAAAGTTAAGCTAGAAAACTTGCTGATTGTTATTTTTTTTATGATCACTACTTCCTATTTAGGTGGAAGTGCAGGTGAGGATGGAATTTGCACATATAGTTCAGATACAGCTATGCAAGTTGGAGCCATTTTGGGTTAGTATATTAGCCAGGGCCGGTCTTGATGTTTTAGCACTCAACAAAATAGCACGGGGAAGACAGAGTGACTCGGAGGTTTGGGAGAGATGAGGGGTGTCAGGGGGCTGTAACCAGGGCCACCAATAATTTAGAGGGAGAGAGAAAAAGGGGGTGTGGTAAAGAGATGGAGACTGAAGAAGTGTTTTTTGTATGATCAAAGGCTCAGCGAATTGTGTCACAGACAGCCAGAGAAGAATGGCGTTGGGTGGTGTGACTTGCATTTTGATTTCCTTTGAGAGCCGGCGGGAATGGAGAGGGTCAAGGGAGGTGATGGTGCGCGTTTTTAGAAGTGGGGCCCTGTTTTGATCCCATTAACAACTGTTATCAGGTCACTTGTTTGTGGAGGAAACAACCATAAAGAACTGATAGTGACAAAGTTAAAAGAAAATTTAGCAATTTATGATTTATATTTTTCTTTTTGCTAAAAAATATTTTGAAAAAAAATATTCTTAGTGGTTTTTCTCATATTTTTACAATCAACTTTTTAATTATATGAAATTGTATAAAAATGTGATTGTAATATTTTGCAAAGCAATCCTGACACACACAACAAAGGCAAAGGCAAAGGCAAAATTTGATGAAACATAAGATCCAAAAGGCTTCTTCAGTTCTTTCCTGGATTACAGGGAATCTCCACAGTCACTACTTAGATGTTGATAACGAAACGTGTTAGGAATCAGTCTTCACATTATAATGGATATCATTGTGCTAAGAAGATGGACAGCATCCCATGTGAGCAGGGACCTTCTCTACAGGTGGTTTTACAGAAAGTGTTGGGGGTAGGCAAGGGGTGTGGTCAGCTTGAGTGACAAGTAGAGTTCAAATACCCGCCAGGATTTCATTGATAGTGTGGCCTGTGTAAGTGGATATTCATGTGAAACACTGCGTTCCCCAGGGGCAAGACAAGCAGGGCAGAACAAGAGCCGCCCCCTAGTGGTACTTCAAGGGCGCTGGGTGCCCTTCACCTAAAACGGAGGAGTGCAGCTAAGTGGCGTAAAGTAGAGCATCCAGGTCTTTCCAGTAGGTTGAGCTTGTGTGATCTGGGGCCTAGCAGGGAAGGCTAGAAACTGGAACACGAGAGAGAACAGGCTCTCGTTTTATGTGTGTGAGCAGGTTAGCATATGTGCTTGTTACTTTTGTGTGCACGACCAGGAGCTGTAACCCACTTCACTAGATCACCATCTCTTGTCCTCTTCCTTTTGCTCTACATCTCTAAATCCATTGATGCCTACGTCAACATCTGACAAAAAAGAAAAATCCCTGTAGTGGATATAAAAGTGCAATGGCCAGCCTCTAAAATAACAACATGGTCCACAACAACAGCAATGCCCCATTTGGAGTGCAGGAGCCCCCGCACAATGGCCCAGTGTTCAGGACCCAGGGGCACAGGCGGGGCTTCCCACCGCCATCCAAGCTGTTAGTCAAGAAGTAGAGAGCGGTCAAAATAACACAGCAAACATCACCCTACTTCCTAGTCCAGCTTTAGAGTGACTGAGACGCAAAGAGAGATTAAGCCTCTCTTTAGGTCCTCTCCTATAACGACTCTCTTTTCTTCCTCTGCAGCAGCATGCTCACATTAAATTCAAAAAGTTACCTTAGCTGACTAGGAATGTGTAGGATGCACAGGAGAGTTGGTGCAGTTTGTACAATGGAATGGACGAGGTGTAGGTCAAGATATACAGGCTGAATGGAAACCTGACAAGGTTACATTCTCTTATATTTGTCTTTCCCTTTAATTTTGGCATCCTCCAAAAGCTGAGAGAGTGCGCACGCTCAGAAACGATCATACCAAATGTGAATGTAATGTATACTTAGGCTTTATCCGTGCTCTTGCCAGCATTAGGCTAATATTCAATATATCAGTCACCCAGAGTACTGCAGCTTTCTTTGCACCTATGTTTACAAGAGCAAATAGAGCTTTAAGAATCTGCATAGAGAATCTGTGAAATGCAGACAGACAAGGTGACTGCTCCCTGTGGATTTGTGAAAAGGTATTTTGAGACAGAGCAGCAGTTTGTTCATGATGACCTCCTTGTTGTTTTTTCTTACTCCATAGTGAGAATGGTCCACTTTGTTTTGAAGGATACAAGGACGAGTGTTCTTTTCTCTAAAGGTGCAATTCAGAATTGAAGAGACGGTGTATGTCTGCAACTGTGTGTCTGTGTACCTGTGGGTGTCTTTTGGTCTCTTAAAGGCATAGGATTTTTTCCAATTCTGCATCTGCTGTTCGTGCCTGCGTCGCTGCTATTAAAATCAATGACAGTCTCTTCGTCAGATATCATCCCCAAAGCTGAAAGAGAAGGTGCAGAATGGCACACATTGTCCATCATTGTTCCCTGTTATCCTTCCATACTCCACTTGATTTGCATTTGAACCCCTTATCTAAGCTAAGTTCTCCCCAAAAACCCTTCAGGTCAGAGGCTTGAGCCCACTGCTTTGTTGCACTGAAGTGACTAGGCACCTTCTGAATATCTACTCACTTTGCCTTACTGCACTACTAACCTGCTTCCAATGTGATGAAGTGGGGTTCAAAGGTCAGAGGTCACCAAAGGGACATGGATATCTTGGGTCATCAACAGTGGCCCAGGGGCCAGGGTGGCCAAAGGCTCGGCGCCACAGCGCTGGCTGATTGGGGTGTTGTGGTCATTGGGTTAATAGGATAAGTGCCCTGCAGGTCAGTTTGGCCCAGTTCTAATGCTAATACAGGAGCTTGTCTTTGCTCTGTTACCAGGGTGGCCTGAATTCAGGATTTTGGGACTTTGTTACAGTTTTAATCCAACCGTGTTTGAGCCAGATCATCATTTCAACCAAGTGAATGTCTGGCAGATGATTGGCTGGCACTTGTGCTCCACCTTTTTCTCTCATTTTGTTTTCGGTTTGTGTTTATATGCTTCACATCTTGAATTGCAGTGTTTAGTGCAAGTGATTGCCTTCCGTGATTCTTACTGTTATCTGTTCACTTCCCCCCTGATACAGACCCCTCTTGGGAGTGTATACTAACACATCAACAAGACCGGCAATAAGGGTAGTCTGTAACAGTCTGTTGATTAAAAATTAAAGTGTGGAATACAGTTTGTTTATACATTTTTAATCTCATTGTCTTTTTCTGCGAGAGCCTGTCAAACATTTAGCTGCTCTGTAGAATTTGATCTTCAGAGAGTCAAGACAGCCCATGTAAAGTAATGGGCATGCATGGAGATAATTACTTTAAGATAAATGGTTTTGCTAGCTTGCAAGTAAGGAGACAGTCACCTCTTTCCTTTTTGGGCCCAGTGAGTGAGTCAGTGTTTGTGATGTCTGCCATCCGTTAGCTTTAATCTTCTCTAAAGACATAGTCTAGCCGCTGGCTCTGCAGAGCGTTTTGGCACAGTGAACTGGACCAATTTAGTGTCCATAAGTGTAATGAGAGGACAACTCAAGATAGTCTGATAGACACTGATCAGACTGTGCGTGCACTGGTTTGAAACATGTTTTTAATAGGGGGAAAAAGAGAAGTTAAAATATATGAGTTACTCTGTGTGTATGCACAAACAAGAAAATCATTTTCATCATTAAGAATGGAAATGGCCTGCATCTATCATTAAGTAGAAATTCTGTAAAACGTCTTGATGAAAGGTCATAAATCCCAGTTTTCAGTATCTGTTGCAAATCTTTGAGCGGCTGCGTTGAATGCTGCACTCCACGTTTACATCAGGTGTGATGTTTACCGCAGTGCTTCTCAGATTTTCTAAAGCTCTTAAGCACTTATGTTTCATTGTTGAAAATAGGTGACAAATGGATTATACTGTAAATTGTAGTAGTCCCTCAAAGTGGGAAGTGAGGGGATACGCAAGGGAGATTAGTTAAATTCTAAGCTAGTTAACCCAGAGCCTGGATCAAATCTACAGTATAAGCCAGCGATGCCAAGAAGCTCACACTTGTTGCGTTACACACAATACACTAAAACTACATACGACTATATGTTTTTCAGTTTTATCCTGTTTGTTTTCTCTATGAGCAGTGTTGGAGCCAACTAACTCAACACCTCTTGATGTTATGTCTTTTTTTTTCCCAGATGCATCCTTTGGGACTATGTAATAATAACGATGAAGAGGACCTATATGAGTATGGCTGGGTTGGAGTGGTGAAGCTGGAACAACCAGAGCTGGACCCCAGTTGTCTCACTGTGCTCGGAAAGGTAAAAAAAACAGGTTATTTTTCTTTTTTTAATTTTATGAGTAGGGTCTGTAGATGAATAAGTACATTTGGGCTTATAACCTGCACAGGTCATTTTAGTGCCAGTCATGAGCTAATGTGCAGAAAGCCAAAATGGTTGTATAGCTGTGTAAACACAAAGTGCTGCAACATTGAATCACTAAATTCACATAAAACACAAAAAACAATAAAATGTAAAACACATACAATTGTACATCAGTTGAATGAATGCAATTAATTAAGGCTTTATAAAGTCAAACAGTATAAGAATGTTTTCACAATTCACAGGACGATCCTGTATTGTTTTTCCAAATTGGAGAGAATGAGGGTGAACTGAATCCCTCCCTTGTTCCTTACCATCCCCCTGTTCCCATCCTCCCTCCCTACTACAGTGCCCAGATCCCTCTGGAGTCTCAGAGTGGTATTTTATCATGGTTTAATTAAGTGTTCCTTTTAATGGAATGTACCAACATCCCCTGGAGGATGGGGGAGTGGGCTGGCTGTAGTCTAATTTATCCTGTGTATGCCCAGTGACAGACAGAGAGCAGCCATTCATAATTTAAGGAGCCCTTGTGTCGTATAGACATGCTAATGACTGACTCTCTCTGTTGACGATTGCTGTTACCTAGCTGATGCATACTTATGTTAAGACATGAAAACTGAGCTCAAACTGTAGCTAAGAATATATCATTGGCACAGGTGGCTTCACTCACTAGTAAATGGTTCATTGCTCTGATGTGTGCATGGTTGAGGAGAAGTTGGTTCCAGAAGAAAGCAGAGGACTAACTGACAGTAACTTAATCAGAATTTACCACTACTGTAAGTGTCATGAGAACAGTATGCATATACTGTAAGAAGGTAAGATTGATTTTCATAGGTGGGTAGTGAATATTTAAAGGGAAACTTGACTGATGTTACACATCAAAGTTTGTTTATAGGCTTTGGGGAGTATTACTGTAGATGTGAGGAAGCAGAATAAAATTTTCTACTCCATAGGCAGCTGTGCAAAGTCTGATTAAATTCTCTCAAGTCATGTCACTTGATTCAGCCTAGGTTGAGGCTGAAGACTAAAAGTTTAAAAATGGAGTAAAAAAAGTCTGGCACCTCCCGTAGTCTGCTCTCCGTCTCTGCTTGATGCTGGACGCTCACACATGAGCAGGTGTGCTAACATAACACACATACGTTTCTGACTGAACAGTTGGTGGTTGGGTGGTGCTCTGGGTAATCTAGGCGCCAGATTTTGATAAGGAAGAAGAACGCGCGGAACAAAGAAAATATGTTTATCATGAGTTTGACATGTTATGGTAGGCTCCAGTAAACATACAATACAGCAATGAACCTGTGTCAGGCAATTCACTTACATTTGACAGGATGCTATGAGAAGAAGGAAGAGACAGAGGACCAGATTATTTACATCTTGCAACAGATAACTGCTTTATAAGAGAGACGAGAAAGATGAGAGGGATGCGACAAATGAGTGATATGTGACTGAACTCAAATTCAGAATGTTGTGGCTGCAAGGCATGTGCCTTAGCCAAGTGAGCCACGGGGACTCTCCGAGCACCAGAAACACACACCTTCCGCTGGGTGGAACCAGTCAAAGAAGAGCGCTAATGAGATGGCCATTTTTATACATTCTGGGTTTGATGTTTTGCTAAGGGACACTGTAATGAGGATGGCAGGAGCCTTGTCCTGTGACCTTTTGGCCTTCAGCCAGCTTCCCTAACCTTTAGATTACTCTGTTTCCTCTGTGTTTATTCAGCCAGGGCTATAATTAGAAGAGGGAAAGCCCATTGTTACGTCTTGACAGGCCCTTGCCCGGGACCCGAACACAGCTGGGTGCTTTGCGTTGGCACCACCGCATTTGCCAGGCCAGACAGTGCAGTGTTCACCCCCTGCCAGTCTGCTTACTCTTCCCAGCCAGCAAGGCTGCCATGCCCAGCCCCAGTCCGGATATGCCCACTCTTACATGCTCACCCCGTCTGGTCTGGCCTCATGTTCGAGAGACCCCGCTCCCCTCCTGCCCTACCCAACTGGCCCCTGACTGAACCCAAGAGCCCACTCCACTTTGCTGCCACTTTGCCACCAACAGAGTTGGGGTCTTGTCTGTTTAATTTAGATCCTATTTAATTACAGAATCCCAGTGAATATACAAAATGGAGTTGTAGGAAAAAATCTGTTTTTTGGGACTATGTAATTTTATCCAAGTTTCTACTACTAATATTGGTCATGTTAGATCCCCCATTTGACAGGATTCAGGATTTACTGTATGATTGGTGCTGTATATTTTCTTTTTTTTTTAGATTTGATTGCCTTATTTTAGAGCTTGTTTGTTTTGTTTTGACCTTTGAAAAAATTCTGATATTTGCTGGTTTTGTCATCAGTGCGATTGTAACTTGTACTACATTATTCAGCTGTGTGACTCAAGGCTTTCACTCTGCTCTTGGTGTTGCAGAGAGATGTTCTGACATCAGCAAATATTAGCAGTAGAGGAAGAAGCTGAAAAGTGGCCGGTCACACCGACCTCTGAAGTCCACATGCAAGCCTCACCAAAGTGCTGGCGTGTCATATATATGTACACAGTTTTTTCCTGCTCTTCCTGTCTGGTTCCTGTGAGAGCTGCAGGACTGTTAAACCTTTGACCGCTGTGTGCCACAGCAGTAGCCACTTCTACAGAACAAAAGCCATGAGCAAATCAGTTCCTACTGTAGGTAACTTTATAGAAGTTCAGTGTATTGTCCTCAACATGTGGCTAGTAATCAGGGGAACCTGGAGTTGAACCACCAACGCTGGTGTTCATTGAGTTTCCCCGAAACATTCTTTGAAGTGGTTTGTTTGTCTGAGTTGTTGTGTAATGCAACGGTGACACTGCAAGGTGCCCTATGCGAGCCGATCATAGTTGGAAGTAGTTTCTTCTCTTACAGCATATTGCAGCTAAAGTCTCTGCTTTCTTTGAGGCGTTTGTAAATGTTGTAAATCATGCTCACACCTCTTCACGTATGTGTCTGTTCTCAGGCTGAACTATTTATTACAGTCAATAACATATTCTTGGTTGTCATTTCCTCCCTTCTTCTCTACACTGTCTTTCACACACATACACTGCAATTCTTGGCAACTCTTCTGGAACATGAAATCATGCCATTGGCTTTCATTGGGGCCCCAGGCTGGTTGGTGTCTCTGTCGCTGTGCCAGCGAGATATCTCTTCTTTCAAGTACCACAGTGTCAGTGGCCACACGGGGCCTTAACACGGCGGCTTTTCCCCTTTCATCCTGCCCCGGCTCTCATGACATCAGCTCCCAACTCGGGCAACCGAGGAGGAAGGGCAGAGAAGTGGAGTGGTGGCGCATAGCAATAGGAGTGGGAGTTAGAGGACAGAGGGAAGGGAAACAGGTTGGGGGCTTGGCTTCTCAAGGAGATGACGAAGGCAAATGTGTCTGGTTTGGTAAGTGGGTGGCTAGGATCTGTGTCTTGCTGGGTACAACAGAAAAATGTGACCCATCCTCCCACACAGTCCTGCAGCTTGTGTAAAGCAAGCCTCTTGGCTGGCATAGCATGTAAAACTCTCTGGTATGTGCTTGTTGTGTGTGGCCTGGCGCTGCCCTTGACCATCTCGTCTCTGCACCATGATCAGTTCCACCTTAAACTCAGCCAAAGACAACATTTCATGGCAGCAGAGCACAGCTGGTCAGAGACTGACCGCTACAAAGCACTTAAAAATAACTAGAGCAACAAGACAATTTTCAAGATCTTTATTGACATATCCTCCCAGGAAATAAAACTAGCTGCTTTAACATTTTTGCCAGAGGCGCACAACCATAAAAAGTGTATCCTGTGTGGGAAGCACTATCTTTGACACACATACAAACACAATCCTAAAACCACAGTTACCATGGAACAAAGTGAGCGGCAGAGGAGGGTGTCTCTGTCTCTTTCTGCCGTGGCCCTCAAGCTGGCACTCTGGGACAGCAGACCAGAGCAAACAGCTGCAACATCTTGGTGCTAAGTGGCTTTTGGACTCTAACCGTGTCTGGCATCTTAGCCAGAGCTGCAAGAAGTGCGTACTGTGTGTCTGTGTGTGTGTGTGTGTGTTACAGGACTCACCCGGATGTAGACAGTACACTACAGCTACAAGGATGGCGTGTATGTGTGTCTGTGTGCTCCAGCAGGAGATAGAAACCAGCATTAAAAAGAAAGAAACTGTAACAGACAGATGAGTGTGATATTGCGGGCGACTGGCTAAGAGCCTGGAGCCAGGTTAGCTGCTTGCACACTCAGGTGTGTGCAAGAGGTCGTCCAGAGGCCACAGCAATGCCAGTAAGGTGTCATGCCGCAGGGCTTGTTGTAAAGGAGCTTCAATGCTACGTTGAACTGGCTGCAATTTGACCTTTTTTTTTTTCTCAGATCACGTCTAATACACTATATTGGTCAAGAATACTGTCTGATCAGTGGGTGTATTTGTTGATGTGCACACATGTGCGCGCATAAACTCATCCACTGTTTATCATTCTGGAAGAAGAAATACAAGGCTGTCAGATCAGCTTGTGTTTTGATGCAGACAGCTGAATGACTCACTGCATCTCTCTCATCACTCTCTTCTCACTCCTTTCCTTTTTCATGCTTTCTCCTCCTCTCTCCGCAGAGACCTTAGTGAGGCAGAGAGCCTTGATAACAAAAAAGAAAATTGCTGTAGTTTTACACTCGGCAGTCTCCAGAGTGCTTTGTTAAATTGCAGTAAAGCCACAATAGTGATTGATTGACAATGGTGGCGTTTGTTCGATACAGATGAAGCTTTTTTTTCATTGTTTTTTTTTTAAAGAAGTCTTTTCATAGCAGAGCCCTAAAGATGCAGGATATTGATAAGACAGTTTTTCCCCATGCTTGTACTAACAAGGATAGTGCTTACTTCCTTTCAGTGGAGTGCGGTAAATAGAAAGTCAGTTTCTGGTTGTTTGAATTAGGGCCGCTGTAGCGTGATGTAAAATGGAGGCTCCTGTTGTAGGAAACTTTAAAATTTGTGAGTTTTCATATCACTTTAAATAAATAAATTCCCTCCTTAAGGCACCTAGAAAATATTCAGTATGAAGGTCCAGCAATTATCTCAGTCGTGGCTGAAGTTTTTAAAGATTTTAATTGCCATTGTTGCCATAAAATCAAAGGGTTAAAATGAAGGGGAGGGGGGGGGGAGTGAAACCAAACCAAACCACAGTCCAGCTACTGTGACAGGGTAAAATGCATAAGCTTTAGCTTCCTTTCCACCTGCCCCTTGCCCCAAACACTTTCAAACACCTTATTATAGAGGGAGGATTGGAAAGAGAAATTGAAAAAGAGAGGCGGAGCAGCAGAGGGAGGAGAAAAAAGTGAGGCACAAAGCACTCGGGGGGCCTGCCTGTTGGGCTCTTCTTTCATGTTTGTGTACGCCTCAACCTGCTGATAATATCTTGGCCGCTCTTCCTGGCAGGGTGTTGGTAAAGGTTTCGACTGTGGCCAGGCAGGGGTCCCTCTCTCTCTCTGTTTTTGTATGTCTCTCACCCCCCTCTCTCACATCTTCCTACTTTGATTCCCAACCCCCTCCCTTCAAAAAAGGGAAAAGTGCCTCTCTTAAATCACCGTTTCACCACGTTTCACAGCACTCGGAGGCACCCGGGGTCCCACTGCGCTCGTTTCCATGGTCACTGGGAAGCTCCTTGTGTCATGTGCCTCAAAGTGAGCCGTCCCTGGGCCGAATTACCCAGCTTTCAATGGGAGGCCAAATGACCATTATTAGACTTCACAGCTTAGGCCCCTATTTAGAGAGAGAAGAAAGGAGCCCCGGGGACTTAAGATGAGAGAGAGAGAGAAAAAGAAGGCAAGGATAGAAAACAGAAAGTGAGAGAAGAGAGGAAATGACAGGAAAGAGAAGAAAGTTCAGTTAGCACTACTGAGGAGTTGTTTCTTTTTTTATTTTTCCCCACCCCTGTATTGATTTTTGTTCTTCGCAATTGTTACTTGAAAGTCAGACACCAGCCACAGCTAAAGCTTTCCTGTCTGTCAAACAGCATCCAGAAAAGACAGGGCGGTACTGGATCAAAAGATGAGCCGTGGAAAAAGTAAATCTTAGAAAAGATAGGACCAGACATCCACCCACATCAACCAAAGCCCTGTCTTTTCTCTCTTCATCTCTGTCTAAGCCTGTTGCTTTGTAGGGGAATGTGCTTGTGTGCGTGAGAATCCTTGTGTCCTGCCGCCCCACTGTGTATTTCAGGGTTATGTTGTCTGTAAAACTTAGGCCCACAGCCTGGCACGGAACCTGGAAACTGAAGCCCCCTGGTCCCCACATGGCTAATCTGATGTCTCTCTGAGCTACAGATGATTCCTCTGCTGGAGGGTTAGCAGGGGTGAAAATGGCATTCTACTCTTGTGGTTTAAGCTTTCTTTCATGCTCCGCCAGGGAGGGAAGGAGGTGGAGATGAAGTGCGTGTGTGTGTGTGTGTGTGTGTGTGTGCGTGTGTGTGTGTGTGTGTGTGCGCGCGACATTGGAGCTGCCCATACTCTGAGACTGTGAGGTAATGGAAGAAGTGAAAAAGAAACATAGAGGTAGGGAGGGGGTAAAGCATATTATTGCACCTGGCAAAAACTGGGAGTGATATTGAAATTGTTTACTGGAGACTAATATAACAATAAAACTTAGATGCAGCTTGATGTCAGTTTGGACAAATGAACACAGGAATGTAAAGGTCTCGCTTCATGCTGTCATGCTTTGTTCTAACCCAATTGATGCTGTGCTGCAGTAAAGCTGCATCTCGCCCAGATGTTTCTGCAATGCAACACTACTTCTGCAGTGCAAAAATACTGTTTTTCTGCAACTTTGTAATGTGAACACAGAATTTCTTTACCTCAAGATAAAAGGTTTAACAGTTTCGCGCCAGGAGAGCCATCCAGAGTTGTACAAAGTTGCCCGTGACATCTGAATTGTTTTTAATCGCCTCACTGGTTCCTGACAGCGTATTTTAACATAAAGCAAATATCCATGTGTTTACAGCCTAACACACGCAAATCTCCAACTGACCTGCAAGCTCCCAGGTTGCAGTTTGGGTAATGTAGGCAACAGGCTTTGACATGGATGAAAGATTTGTGTTAATATCTCTTGTTCTGCTGTATCAATTTTGATCCATCAAGTCGAGCAGTGCTATAGGAGTAAAGTGTTGTGTGTCCAAGTCTCAACTAAGGCGTACTTTTAATGCTTTCTCTCATCATGGAAAATCGGTCACTGTCTTCACTCTGAAGAAGGTTCTTTCTCCTTTAAAAGCTTCTTCTCCAGCCAAACATCAAGTCAGTCTCCTCTGCAGGCCCACAGCACAGAAGGCTGTACAGTGGGAGACATTAGGTAGGTACAGTTTGAAAAGAGGAGGCAAAATGGGGGTTATAGGGCCAAGTCCTGACCTGCTCTGCCTTGTTTGTGCAGGGAAAGAAAGCAGCCGACAGCAGCAACACCCCTCCACCACCAGCAGGACAGAGTATTACAAGAGAGAGAGCCAACAACAGCAACCTCTCTTTCATGCAAGCATGGACATGGTCTGCTCAAGCAGCTTCAAAGGAGGGAGAGCTTAGGGGGGAAAAAACATTTTACAGCAGAAGAAATAAAGGAAGGAGGGAAGTGACTGTTTAGTGAGACACCTCAGCTCAGCTCGCTACGTTTGAATTAGCATCCTATTTTAATGGACCCACAGATACTGCTATGTTCCTATTAAAGTCAGATTCACAAATGGCAGCTTACCACGTAATGAGGTTTAAACTGCTGCGTTTGTTTTCTGGAGCAGTGTTATCAGTTGTAATCAGCACTCACTGATCTAACAAATGATTGGGTTTGTGAGTTGTGTCAGCTGTCAGTGGTGAGTGGCAGGTGCACCTGCATATTTGAGTCTTGTGGTTCTTGCAGTTCTTAGTTTTTGTGTGGACTGAGCTTATGACTTTTCTACACAGGAGGCAGTTGACTTCACTTTATACACACAACAACTACACTGCCTGTGAGAAACAGTCAATGTTTTTTCACTAGACACACGGTGAAAACAGGACATGACATTAAGCCACAGAGGGGGAAAAAAATTCACATTCAACTAAAGCATGCTGTGTAATTGAAAATAATGCTCTCTCAAATTGTCCAGCCACATAAAACTGTGTGACCTCATCATCCCGTGAGAGATTTGGTAATACAGAATTTTTAATAGCAGGAAAAGTTTCCTCCACTTTCAGGTGTTCTCTTGAAGCTTGTCTTAGTCGTGTCTATTTAGTGTTTCTTAAGTGAAGTGCTGAGACTCATTAAAGTAGTATTCTAGTCCCTAGTCGGAAGGAGATTGTTTATTTTCCTGTGAATCACAAAGGCTGAAAGCCCAAAACTGGTAAGAAAACATCTTGGGAGGAAAAGAGAGGATAAATGGAGGAAATTTAATTAGTGGTTGTCCATTCATCTGGTCCCAGCTTTTGGTCTCAGCAGGGCAGAGCAGTGGGCAGCAAGAGGAGAGAAGATTAAAACACGTCCTGATTAGAGGCGGCCTGAGTAAATACGTTTGCATCTGTGTTCGTGTTTGTGTAAGTGTGCACGCCTGACGCCACAAGACATCAAACCACGGAGAGGAAATGCTGGATGTGGTGCACAACAAGCGAGACGAACGTATATTTAAGCGAGGAAAATGTTAAAAGCCTCAGTATTTCACAAGAATGTTGAGCCATATGAATGAGCCTCATCCATCATTTCCTATTCATCGTATCATCATGACACACAAACAACCCGTAAACAGAAATACGTCTGCTGAAAAATGAAAAGACAAATAAATTAAACAGTGCTTGATGAAAGTTATAGATGTTTGCTCATTCTCTAAACGCAGCGTCTGCGAATATAAGTCAGTGTTGGTCTTATTAAGGACTATAAATAAATTTTAATATTTTAAAATTGGTTGAAATGTACATTAAGACCAGAACAGTCTCATCAGTGAGTGAGTGAAGATGACTTGACCAGTCTGTCAGTATTGACAGTTTGGGATGTGATTACCAGTCAGTGATTTGAGGAGAAGATAAAGTGCATGTGAGAAACAGAAGCAGTGTGTGGATGAGAGAGCTGCCCTGCACACCTCTTTTTTTTTCCCCCCTCTCTCTTGACTCCTTCATGGGACTGGCTCTTTGCCAGGTTCCACTGGCAGGCTTCATCAGAGCACACACCCCACCACCCCGATCGCACACACACGCGCACACACATTTTGATAGCACAATCCACTTGTATAATTCTGGTTATGCAATAGTGGGTGAATGGCCACCCCACATTGTGCACTGAGACAGAGAGGAATGGAAGGAGGTGCTCACTGGTTGGGAAATATGAGGTGAAGAAGAGGGAAAGAACAATTAGAAAGAAGGAAGAAGAAAGATTTGAACAGATGGAGAGATTTGGAGAACTTGGAAACTTGGAACTTTACTAAATTATAGTTGAAGCATGATTGTGGGAAAACTTCAGGCTCCTTCTCTGACTTTTGTCCTTCAGAGAGTTGCGTGGTTTTTTGTTTTGTTTTGTTTTGTTTTTTTCTTCACATCTGACGTCGCCACCTTTCAGAGAAGCTTTCCAAACTAATCCAATCCTTACTTCATGAACTTCATCAGGGATGAATTCGAGAGTGTCATGCTTTTTCTTCCACAAAAACTGATTTGGCAACACAGTGGGACATAGTCTTTACATACTTAAACAGTTCATGTTTCTGCTGGCTGGTCGTGTACATGATGTGCAGATGTGAGAGTCAGGGACTACCAACTAAATGGTATTTAATTTAAGAGCATATAGTCCTGATTTGAGATCAGCCTCCTGACTAAGAAGTGCATGATAAACAGGATTTTTGGACTGGATTTTTACGTTATTCATAAACATTTTTTACGCAGCTTGATCAGTGGTGCCTCAGATGTCCGCAGACTCCAGTAAAACAATGCAGCTGGAGGATTAACAGCATTCGAGTTAATGTTAAACTGGAATGTGGCAGAATTGAAAAGTTTGGGAAGGCTGAAGGAGAAATTGAGAAAATACAGAGAATAGTCACCAGAACATGTTTTCTGTATGTTTTTTGTTTTCATTTTTTTTATCTGTAATTTATGAGTGAAATTTCATGGCCATGAGTCAAAACCTTACAAATGAATGAAAAGGGATTCAGGAAAAGAGGTTGTTGGCAGGAATGTAGCTCAGCAAGGTTACTCGAGTTCACATTGTGCCTTTGTAAATGGTTTCAGGATAATGTCTATTTGCCTGTGGGAACAGGAAAATTCTTACTCTACAGTTATCTTGACACAGCAGACAACCGATCCTGCACGACGAGTGTCAAACCAGTTGATTGCACGCGGCACAGCAAACACGATTATGTCAGGTTTCTGTAGATGGAATAACATGTTGTGACAGATTAACTGTCAGTTAAGTGTTAACATCAACCAGTAGGTGATCAGGAAGACGATGAGTAATGATTCAATTATGTTGTAGTGAAAATGTCATGATGATAATAATGACTTCATGTGAAAAAGTACAGTATGTACAGGAGCTGTAAGGGAGAGGTGCCTCCTGTTTTTCCCCTTTCTTTCCCTGCTCTGCACAGGCTTCCAATCAGATGACGCATAGCCACATTGAAAACTTTGATTTTATTTTAGCTGAATGTAAATAATACCTTGGCTCACACGGCTGCTCTGAGGGAGAGCGAGGAGGGAGATAAAAAGGAGCGACCACATATGAGAAAATCCATGGGAGAAAAGTATGCCTTTATCTTTTAATAAACCGTAAAGCCAGGAGGCAACATGAAATTACAGCATAATAGCAGTGGAGAGTCTTCTGAAGACTTAATTGCCTTAATTATAGCAGTGCACAGAGAAGGAGAGAGAGAGAGAGAAGGAAAGGGAAAACATGAAGAGCAGGAGGAAAGAGAAAGGAGGCAAGCAGAGCAGGGAAACGTAGGAAAGACAGGAGTGATGTGAGAGAGGAACCAGTGTGTGAGCCAGATGTTGGCAGGTGTGTGTCCTTTTTTTTGCATGTGAGCACATCATCTTCTTCTTCTTTACATGTATATCTTTAAATCGCTACACACAGCTTGCTCATCCCTGGTTTTGTAGGGGTGTTAATATTAGAATCCTCGGCCCATGTGAACGATGGAGTGAGCACTTCGCTGAGAAGTCTCTCTCCAGACAAGTGAAAAATTTTACTCCCTCAGATCTTACAAGCTGGCAGGCTTACTTAGGGATGCTAAACATAGCTTTCATTTTCCTCTGTGTCTAGACTGGGTTCCCAGTACTTTTTCTGCTGTGGTTTTTGTTCACTCGGGGGAAGATTGTACCTTAATTCTCATACCTCCGAGCCAGTGAGCCAGTGTTGTTTAGCTGGCAGTATTGTGAAGTATCTGTGAAACTTCCCCAGAGTAAATGGTTCACAGTGAGAGGTTAGCTGATTTTTGAGCATCGCCGTAGATCAGAGGTCACTTTTAAGCTCTGAGAAAATAATTAGCAGAGCACCTTTTGTAGGACTTCAAGCAGAGACGGCTCTTTGCCTTCATTTGTCTCCTAGTTTGCCTTTTCTCCAAAGATCAAAATTCATTACCAGTGCATGTTTTTGCAGAATTTGAAGTTCATAATTACCTTGTTTCTTTCCATTATTCTCCAGTGTAAGAAGAAGTGAAGTCTATCTGAGGTGTTATCGTAAATGAGCATAAACTGTTAATGCCGATTACAAAGTTTGCATATATAGCATTTTAATACTTTACTATGGGCTGAGATGGAGCTAGTCGCTTGACCCTTTTCAATAGGAAGAAGGCCAAACAAGATAACAAGATAAATCTGAGGTGTTATCAAATGATTAATGAGAGAGCAAAGATAGTAGAAAAACACGCCGTGCTACATTTATCTCTTTTGGGACCATTTTTGATAAATATTGGATCATTTGAATCTTTGAGGTTTTCCACCTCCACACTATTCAAAAAGCTGGAACAGCAACATCAACAGGTGCTATTCACTTTGAATGAGACCTGGCCTTGCAGCACTGTGCCACTATTCAGATTCAAATACCCTCCTTGTTACAGTACAGGGGAAAGAGTGTGTGTGAGAGTGTGAGTGAGAGTGTGTGTGTGAGAGCGGCGGAGGGTCAAACCCTGATCATTTAGATTCCAGTGAAAATGGAAGTACAGAGCTGTTTACTACACAGCACTGTGTTAAAAAGGAGAAAAAGCTGATTGTTGTGGTCCCTGGCATCTTGATTGTCTATGATGTGTCTTAAACAAGTTACGAGGAAATAAAAAGAGAAGAATGACATGTGGACTGAAGCTGCCTGCACTGATGTTGTGTCTGGCAGTGGCCGATACGTAAGAAAACAAGCGCCTGTTCAGAGCTGGGAATGCAAATGATGCGCTCAACACATCACTGGAACAACAGATTCATGATCCTAACAGCTGCTACGTGCCTGGATGAACCATTACAAGGGTTCAACATCTGGACTTTCTCAACAATTTAATAAAATTGGTATCACAGTATCCGTCACTTGATATTTGGATTTTCTAAAATGATAACAACTGCAACTCTTGGTTCAATTTTTTCGAGATGTTTGCAGCAGAGCACCTTTAAGACTGAATTCTGCCTTAAAGTGATTTCACGGTGTCTCCTTACACAGGAGCTCTGCCACCTCTATAACAGTTGGTAGCAACACGACAAAGTCCAAGTCTCAAAGCAAGATGTACTTATACTTCTTTTGGTGTCCGAGGTTGTAGTTTTTCACAGGGTTCAGACAGAGATGTGTCATGTTTAAGAGAACCAGTTTGCCTGTGGCTGCATTTTTGTTGTCGTCAGGCAAGTCCCTGCACTGCAGCGCAGGCTTGCCTGAGTGGAGATTCTTTAGGAGGGAGATCTCTTTCTTCTCAAAGCGTCTTACCAAGAGCTATTAATTATTAACTGGGAGAGCTAACATCAAAGGAGCAGACTTGTGCTGAATTAATGGGGGCTGGAGCCTGGCAGTGCAGAGCTGAGAGAAAACTGGGTGAGAGGGAAAAACTGAGAGAGATTTCGCTCTGCTCGCTTTTGAACTTTCCAAGTACAAACGTGGGGGGTGGGGGGGGGAGACAGAAAAGAGCAATGTTAGTTTATGTAAAGGAGGCAAGACGAAAGGAAAGGAACCGTTGGAAGCGTGTACTTTTAGCCCGTCACTGTTTTTCATGTTTTGTTGCTTGATAAGGCGTTCGTTCACGGCTTGGAAAGATCAAATCGGTTTGCAGGGTTAATTAGTCTTTAATGAGCTATGAAAGCCAGATTCATAAACATCTTTTCTGTGGATTAAACCAAGGGGAAATCTAATTGAGACATAACGTGTAGACTTCAGAGTTGTGATGTGTTTACAGTTTCCTGAAGCTGATTAACGCTCTTAAGTTGAATTTATAATGTGTGGTACGTATACCACCTTATATCAAAGGGCTTTTGTTGCTCCCTGCTCTAACCTGTCCATGCAGCAGTAGTCCCACTAAAAGTACAGTACCTCCAGTAAAGGAGACCCATGCAAGTGAGATGATGTTATATTTTATATTGAGTGATACTAATGACTGAATGGAGAAAATCAAATGATTTAAAGCACTGAAGGGTCAAAAAGTTTACTCTAAGCTTACTCGAGCTACACATTCTACTTCTAGGACAGCTATATTTAATCATTAACCTCTAAATACCCACTACAGACAGGAAGTAAGAAAAATAAAGCAACACACTACTGAAAGTACAATCCAAGATAACATCACAGCTACAGTTATAAAACTGGATCATGCTACAGCGGATGCCGCTTAGCCTGCATACTGCAGGAGGTTTTAAATGAGTGAGAAACCCAGCAAGCTAACAGCTGCAAAGTGGCAGAGTGACGTGCACAAGAATGCAGGAGAAGGACTCAAAAACTTCAAAATAAAATTCACACCAAAGTCTGTTTCAACACAGGACTGGTGGCCTTCAACTGGGGCACCTTATATAGTGGAACATAAAGTGATACAATCAACAATTTGATGAATAATTCAGAATAGTTAAGGTAAGAGTTGCAGCCCCAGTCCCAAAATAAGAATAAAACAGAACTAAGTAGCAAACAAAGTGGAGGGGAAAAATCTTAAAAGGATGCATAAGGAGTTTAGACACTTGTACGAAGAGTCACTGAAGGGTTTGAAGAGGATATTGACACCTTGTTCGACGGCTCGCTTTAACATCACAACGCCAAATTCTTCCGCATTCCAGGGACTTGTCTGTATGTTATTGTAGTGTAATGTGGATTTGGTGATGTCAGAATCCCTTCCGGCTTGGATGAAAGATGCAGCGACTTGCTCAACATCCCAGCAATTGTTGAGCAATTGCCCACCGCCGCCCTGCCCCGCGCCACATCTCTCCGTCCTCCGCGAGTGCCTGCACGTTGAAGCGGTGACACTCTGCAGCCACTCAGCAGCAGAGTCACAGCGCTGTACACTGTCACTTTGATCTTCACCCCCCCCTCCCCGTCTTTCCTGCAGTTATGAAGAGCTCTGGCAAGAACCCAAGGGCACTTGATAATACCAGGATATGATCCCAGCCGCGCTCTTTTAGATCATGTTGTGCAGACATCAAACCGTTGTCTAAATAGGGCACTGCGAATCAAGGAGGGTGAGAATGGGTTGTAGGGAAAGGCAGGAGTTAAGATAAAAAACTTTTTTCTTTTTGACAATGGGAAGCCAATTTGGATTCTGTGAGGAGATACTCGGGCTTCTGCAGATCCAAGCATTTCCTTCATCTTTTGCCTTTAGCAGGAGTCTTCAAAAGACCTCTGTGCTATGGCTTTCTCTGCTCTCAGATGAAAGCAGCTCACATTTTTAGCAGTTTGAAATCCTTGATAACGTTGTTCAGCTTCCCTGAGTGTGCACAGTGTCTTGCATCACACTGAGCTGCACACACATTTGTTCTTGATATAAGAATGAGACTATAACAGCGTCTGTGAGGCTGTCCACATTTACTCACAGTGACGTCATGAACTGAGTTTAACCATATGTGAAATACAATCACAAGTTATCAGCGCCCTGTTTACTACTGGTTTTCTATCTCTTTCCTTTCTCATTTGCTCATTCCACGGTGTGCATGGGGAGACAACTCCCTCTAGTGTCCTTAATGTGAATGTGAAAACCTAGCTGAAGCTGAGTTGATGATGTGATTCTGCATTTAATGGCTTTTCTTTTCTTTTCACTGGTGTTGAATCAACTGAATGATCACTCTGGTCTGTGTTTGCAGGCAAAGAGAGCAGTGCAGCGGGGTGCCACAGCTGTCATCTTTGACGTGTCGGAGAATCCAGATGCCATCGACCAGGTTTGTACACACCTAAAATTACCCCGGCATTCAGACTCTCAACAACAGTGGAGCGGACTAATCTGCCTCAGCCCGTGTCTGAAAGACGCTCCACTTTTCACTTCTGAATAAAGCTCAGCAGCACGCCCTGCCCTTCTGACTGGCAGTGTGTGTGTCTGTGTGTGCGCGCTGTTTGTACAAACAATGATCTTTCTATCTTTAGTTCTGTTCAAAAGCATGTGGATCAGCCTTGCTCATTCAACCATTCTGGGCCTTTGAGCTCTCTAACTTGTGTTTGGGGGAGTGCGCAGAGCTTTGAGACCACTGAAAATGGATATCCAGGTTCAGCTTTCACTAGACCATGACCAAACTTTGTTGAGCTCATAATTGCACAGGTAGCGCACATTACCTCATCCCCCCGAGACTATGGATCTGTCTTTGAGTGCACATTTAGGGGAGCACTCACAGGCTACACTAAGAACAAAGTGAATTTTTAGTCACACACACCCAGACATACACTTTCCTCCCTCTTTAGTCTTTTCTGTTAAGAGGTATAATACGAGTTACTCCTCTGAGCACCTTTGTCGCAAGAATTCTCCTGTGGTATTCATCCTCGCCATGCCAGGCCTGGACTTGCAGGATCCCCCCCCCCTCCCTCCTCACCTCTTCTTCTCTGCCGCTGGGTCGTAAAGCGCGTAGCTGAGAGATAAAAGGGACTGCATGGAGACCACATGAAAGGCAGCGCAGGGCTGCTGTGTTAAATTCCCCCAAGAGGCTTTTCCAGTCAAAGCAGCCCGATCAGCAGAGACAGGACCCGCAAGGCCGCAGGGCAGGGAGGAGGAGCTTAGGGAGAATTAAGGTCCTGGGGCCAAAATTAGGAGAAGCTTTATAAAGTTAATGTACTTGACCTCCTTTTCAATTGATACTGTAATGTCAGGCCAAGTGCTGCTTGTGGCTGAAACTATTTGTTTTTTGTTTTGGGAAAAGTTTAGTTTCTGATTAATTTTACTTAAACTTTACTTTTTTTTCTATCTTTCCAGTTTAGTCACATTTCTAGATGCTCATTTGTTTGGTGTATTGTTTGCCAAAGGCCGAGCTAAAGTCTCCGTGGAGTCGTTTCTCAAACACCAGAATCAAGCAGGGAGATCAAAACGTTCAACGTCTATACTTTTTAAACCAGAACATACAGTATTTCACTGGGAAATATGACGACAGCAGAAGAAATAGAAACGTGAATATCCTTGGTATTTCCCTTGGGCTTTACAAATTACAGATTCCAAGCAGCGGACGAGAAGAGAGAAGGAGGAGTGAAGTAGAATGTTAACTGACTCATGAGCGAGAACATACTATTCATTGACTATTTCCTCTTGCTCCTCCTGGCAGATTACTACCACAGTTTCCATGTCTTGAGCCTATAGGTTATTTTCCCACTTCATCAGAAGGCGTTTATGCCTTTGGACTTCTAACATTCAGACAGTTCACATCCAAACGTCTTGGTTTATGTGGCTTTGCAATGAAGCAATCCACACCAACTGCATCAAGTTAGTCGTGAGCAGTGATATTTAGATTGTTTCATTAGGCTCTGAGTTGTGAGTGAAATGAAATCCATTTGGCTGCAGTTTGAAGGCTTTTAGTTGAAGCGCTTTTGTTGACACCTTCCTTTAAATTACTAAATCATGGTTTTACATAAATCCTTATATTTTTTTGTTTGCATTTTTTTATAGCACAAAACAGCATTTCTTAACAGCAAAGACACTTTTTTTACACTTTGAGGTATTTATAGCCCAAAAATATTCATTTACATTTTCTAATAAATAAAAAAATAAAAATAAATAAAATAAATTGCTGTTATAGTAATACACTTCCATAAAGTTGGGCATCTCATAAGAATGTAATTTTTTTCCCAAAACAATAGGTAACAATTGAATCTTTAGTTGAGATATTAGAATTTGACATTTTCATCAGGCTGACCTTATGATGAGTCAAATGAATTTAATGTGTAAAATCTGTTGAGTGATTCTTTAACAAAACAGAATTGTGAGATTTATTAAATTTTAGATTTAAATTTTAAAGTGCGTTTGATGTATTTATTTTTTTCCTCCCTCCTCAGCTCAACCAGATTGCAGAGGATCCTCTGAAGCGGCCGGTGGTTTATGTGAAGGGCAACGATGCTATTAAGTTAATGAACATCGTCAACAAGCAGAAAGTGGCTCGTGCTCGGATACAACACAGACCACCGAGGGTAAGAGCCCCTGCCAAAAACCCCAAACCGCTGTGTAGTTGATGTACATGTGTGAATGAGACAAATTTAAGGCACATGTGAGGAACATGACGAAGATGTGAACTTCTTTGTGAGGCCCACGCACTAAACAGCACTGAGAAGCTTTAGACGTGAAGACAAACGGAAATTCCAGCTGTGAAATCTGACCCTTTTCCTTTCTTCTTTGCTCTGCGCTGCCCCCGAGGCCGAGGGCTTTCTCGCAGCACTGTGAGAGATTAATATCAGCCATTCAAAGATCTGTTTGTTTGCTTGGAATATTTGATAAGAGACCAACACACTTTGGGGTCAAATAACTTGACATAGAGAAAGGACCGATAAAAGAACATTTTCTGACAGAGAAATAAACAAGCTGGCCGCTTCTCAGTGCATTGTCCAACTGAGTTTATTAGAAAAACACCCCTTTAGGTCAGTTAATCACTTAGTCAAGACAATATTTAAAAGGCTCTGCAGTAGGGTTGAAACTTTCAGTTATTTTGTTTACTGATTAATAATTAATGTGAAATGTCAAAAATCTGTGGAAAAAACAAACATTTCCCAGAATCCCAGTGTTTGAATTCCTTTTTATGTCTAACAAAATATTTAATTTATAATGATTTATAAATTTGTAAATTTATTTTATATATATATTTAGAAATTTATAAGGCTTTGACAAAATAAAAAGAGTAAATCATGACATATGAGGAACAGGAATTGTATATTATTTGCATGTTTGTAGGGAAGAATTACTAAAACCAGTCAAAATAAAAATGATGTTCTCTTTATAGTGTATGATTTATTTAATTGATTAATCGTTTCAGTTTTGCTCAGAATGGCCTCATTCGTCTAAGAGATGTAGAACTGAGCACCACAGTAAATTTCTACGGAGAAAATTTAAAAAAAGCACGAGTAAAGGTCACATTTTTAATTTGTGTAAAATGGAAGGAATGATGAACATCCACTGGGTGCTGCTCTATTTGCTGAGCAAAATTTCAAATCAAACATCCTGCATTTGAAGTGAATACAAATGAAAAATGGTTTAGGACAAAATAACCTCTGCAATGACACTTTGAACCAGCAGCATGTGAAGATTATTTGACAAATTTGTGTTTTCTCCTGCACTCCTTTTCCACAGCAGCCCACGGAATATTTCGACATGGGCATCTTCCTGGCTTTCTTTGTGGTCGTGTCGCTCGTTTGCCTCATTCTGCTCGTCAAGATCAAACTCAAGCAAAGGAGAAGCCAGGTTGGTGAATAAAATGCTCATCATTTGTAGAACAGAAGTGTGGAGGACTGAGGGATTTGAGAAGCTTTTTAAAAAATGTATTCTTTCAGTTTGAGTCACATAGGGACAAAGTTCTGCGTGCCTCTTGCATAAAACACACCCAAATCCACAATGTTGTGCCTTGTTTTTCCCAGTCAACATGCTCTGCTCTGCTGCTGATTGATTCCTCTCGTGTGTTGACAAAAACCTCTCAGTGGAGGCTTATGTCGGGTGCATGAATCAGGATTAGCATTTAATTAACGCTGATGAGAGCCAAGCGCAAGGAGATGTCGTGACACACCAGAAAACCTGTAGCGGCATCCGTTGAGACAGGTGTAATCCTGTCTCACACCTGTGCGCAGGCCGTGCACGTTTTTGTCACAGCGTGTGGGAGTATAATGGGTGTGCGTCACAGCAGGGGATTACTGGGTTATGACTCCTTTTTTTGGGGATGGTTAATAAAGAGAAGAGTTCTTGCCAGGGGCAAATGTGTCACATGTAACAACTTCTTCCTGCCTAAAATGTGGAAAAATTAATAAACTGCTTGTGGAGTAAATAGTTATATTGTGCAGCATTAACGTTTTCTATCAAAGTTTGCGTTTGATTTGCGAATGAACATTAAGAATTACTTTTGGTTTTAGTGAAGGAATCCTCAAGGCTTTGCCCACACAAGACTACAGTTAATTACATACTGCAAATACTGATTTTAAAGTCCCCACATTTGACATTTGTCAGCCCCGTGATGAGAATGACTTCTATGCCAAAGTTCATTGCTCTCTTGCTCACCAGGATATCCACGTTTCCCTAAACAGTCTACAATCATGCAGCCAGCATAGAGGAAGAAACACCCTCCGGAGACCCTAGTTTAGTTAAGCCTGAGCATAAATAACTCTAAAGCCTTATACACAAGTGATGCACTAGCATGTCAGGCTGACTGCTAGAAATCACAAAAGCTGGTACACATGACCTACACATGTGAGTCATTAATGTTTAATCCCAGTAAGCAGATCTTTGTGTGTCAACTTATCAGTCATGGTTTTTAATAGCTGACATTTTTAAGGCATTAAGCGAATTAGAGATGAAAAGACAACAGAGAATTAGAGCCAGAAAGAGTTGCAAAGGCAGCCGTTGCACATTGCAAAATGATGTCCCTGTCACGTCAACCTCAGCAAAGAGGAACATAGTTCAAAACAAACACTTGCCAACGCTGACGTACAGTCACTTAACTGGATGTTTTCTTGAAAAACATCATCAGTGATCTGACTTAAACTGACAGTTTTGTCAGTTTAATATTTTATCTTAGCTTTCATGCTTCTTGGAGTTCAAGTTACGTACTACAGAACTTTAAATGCTGCTTGTCACACATGCAGATGATTCTCGCTGACCCTGTCCCACCCTCCTCCCCACCACAGAGCTCGATGAACAGAATGGCCATCCAGGCTCTGGAAAAGATGGAGACGCGAAAGTTCAAAGCCAAAGGAAAAGGCCAGCGCGAGAGCAGCTGTGGAGCCTCTGATTCACTGAGCAGCAGCTCCACCTCTGACTGTGCCATCTGTCTGGAAAAATACATTGATGGGGAGGTAAGAAAAGGCACTTACCTAACACACTGAATCACTCTATGTGCTTTGCTGTATAGTACGGGGGCCTTGAAACGTATGGTTCCAACATCCCAGTAGTAATTACCATCATCTACTGCCTGTTGTGCAATAGGCGTTTATGGAGAAAGATATAAAGGTAGTTATTGTAAACTGCAGTGAACGTTTTTGGAAACAGTTTTAAATTTGTTGAATTGAGTTGTTGTTGTTTTTTTGTAAAAGCCTGTTCTTTTATGAAAAGAAAATAAGAGGAAGCCATGATACAAACCAGAAACTTAATTTTACAAGACACTGAGAAGTTCAACACAAACACAGAAGTACTTTAGACCACTTTATTTTTGATATTTGGTATTATTCTGTCCAGAGTGCTGTATACAGTATCATGTGTGCATACAGCGAGTAGACCAAATGGGGACCAGGTCTCTGGCAGTGGCAGTGTTAGTGTGGTCATCTACCCACTGAGCTTGTTTTCTTTCATAGTCTGCAGACATGAAACATGATGCACTTACGTGGACAATAGAATGGAAGTTCCCTGATGTGCGTGGGGACCGCAGTCCTGCGATCTTTGGTGACGTTCTTCCCGGCACCTTTTAGATGTTTGGTTCAGTCTTTCGGAGCACCTGGAGAGATAACGGTACCCAGAGTGCACTGGGTTGTGATTATGCTTCCTGTTTTCCCAGTGTGGCCTTTAATCCTTTAAGGAGTCATTGTTAAAATATGTATCCTAATCTTGGACTTTGAAGAGTTTATTGTAACACCATTGCTCATCCTCATTCACGGACGCTTGAGGGACAAATCCTGGTGCCCGGGAGGGACAGAGAGATTTTTTTTTTTTTGTGGTTATGTGTGTCTTCGTTAAGGGGGGAGAAGAAAACACAACAAAGCATGGCGCCAGGATTGCACAGAGGAAGTGGTGATATAAAAGGCTGAATGGCATCAAAGTGGTTTTTGAGCAGTGAACCAAGCAACAAAAGCTTGGGTGAAAAAGAACCTAAAGATGAGTCACGTTAAGCCACAAAGTGAAGTATTTATGGCAGTGAAAGAGCTCTCCTTGGAAAAGAATATTATAATTCATGTTCACAGTCCTCCTGCTTTTGTGTCTTGGAATTCCTCCATGCCAGTTCTCCATCTGAATGCAAAGTGTTGGCATTCTTTTCATATCAGTCCTCAAGAGTGAGCCTGCTTGTTTTGTTCTAAGAAGCAGTGACATTGAGCAACAAAGTTGTATTTATGTTATGATGCGGCATCTAGTGAAGACTTTTGTTTGCGGTGTGATGTAAAATTGGCTCCTTGGAGTTAAAAACTTGATAACACTCACAACCATCACCACAACTGAGAGTTCTGTGTTGCTTTGCTGCCACCTCCTGGGAACACATTATTTCACCCTCTGAGAAAGTAAACATGTCGCTGGTCTTCGAGCAGTAGCTTTGGGAGTTAGTTTTTTCTTGTCTTGAAAATGTAAGAATAGACTCGAACTATTTAACTTGACCTTCTCCACTAATTCACCTAAATTATTGCACACATAACTAACTGCTGTTTACAACAGTTAATGCATGTTTTTTTACAGAATGAAATGAAATTAACAGGCACTTAATTTACATTATAACCATTTAAGTCTAGTAAATTGAGGCCATAATGTGTGAAAAATGTGATGTGACTCTCAGTTACGGCATTGTTGGATTTGGTTTTAATCAGGCCACAGTGAGGTGAAAGTTTGTAAAATATGATAGTGAATACAATTTAAAACAAGTAGTTACTATTTATTTACTGCTATTTGTACTTTTTATAGAAAAGTAATTCTGACTATAAATTCTTTTGCATTTACCCTCACAGGAGCTGCGGGTTATTCCTTGCGCTCACAGATTTCATAAGAAGTGTGTCGACCCCTGGCTGCTCCAGCATCACACCTGTCCCCACTGCAGACACAACATCATCGGTGAGTCGACGAACAACCTGCTTCGATGTTTAGACAAAACACTAAATATAAAATACCTCTTCATTGTGAGCTGCTAAACGTTTCATTTTCTTTTCACAGAGCAAAAGAAAGGAAATCCTGGACCAGCGTGTATGGACCCTGGTAACCCACTCCACAGCCGGCAGCGGGTGGTGCTGCCAGTTCATTATCCCGGCAGGGTGCACCGAACTGGCCAGATGACTGCCTACCCAACCCGAACTAGTATGGACCCCCACGGCAACCCCATCACCGTGCTCACTGTGGACCAGCACCCAGATCCTCAAGGTCTTTATCCACCCCAGTCGACCTCTGCTTTTCTCCGGAGCTACCATCCCACCCTCCATCTGGACCATTCGCTTAACCCCCACCACTGCGGCTTAGAACACCGCGGACCCCCCGCCTACCCACCCCAACCACATCATGCTGCTTTTAAACGACCCAAGTTCCATAGTCGCAATTTTTCCCGTACAACGTGCTTCTCTCAGTATGAGACTATGTACCAACACTACTATTTTCAGGGGTTGACTTTCCCTCAACAGCCTGAAGGTGGCCCAGGGCCAGCAGTGGCAGGGCAGCTGAGTGGAGGAGGCGGGGCCCACAAGGGCCACCACAGCAGGGCTTTTCAGCAGGGACTGTTATACCCTACAGTGGTACACATGGCACCTGCCTCTTCTTCAAGGATAGGTGATACCGGCAGCACTTCTGGTTTGAGCTGTTACCACGGCCACCGCTCGGTGTGCAGTGGTTATCTTGCTGACTGTCCTGGAAGTGACAGCAGCAGCAGTAGCAGCTCAGGCCAGTGCCACTGTTCCTCCAGCGACTCCATGTTGGACTGTACTGAGGTCAGCAACCAGGGGGTGTATGGCAGCTGCTCTACCTTCCGCAGCTCACTGAGCAGTGACTATGATCCTTTTGTCTACCGGAGTAAGAGTCCATGCAGGGGTTCTGCAGGGGACGCAGGGGCTGCAGCTTGCACAGTTCCTACAGAGGACTCATCATCCCTTGCTCCCTTGGGACATGACTGCCTCCAGATTCCTTCTGGAGCTTCGGGATATAACTCGGGGGACCACCTCTCCAACTGCAGTTTGGAGCCCAACTACAGCAGTCGCTCATCACTGGAACCCAGGGATAACAGCAACACTAGCACTACCTCAGCTGGAGCTCTCGAGGCTACTGGAGCGGACAGGGGAAAAGGGGCGCAGGAGGAGTCAGGGGAGCTCGGAGCTGCAGCGTGTAGCTGCTGCTTTGAGGTGCTTCCTCCCAGTGTGGAGTGCAAAGGGCAGGAATCGGACCAAGCTGGGCTTTTGGCCTCAGGACGCTGTCACAGAGGGGTGGACTTTCAAAGCTCCACATCCAAAAACTATTTTGCCCCTGAGCACTTGTGCCCTTCCTCAGAGCAGGTGAGCTACGAGGGGCTGCCTTGCTGCTTCTACAAAGAGATGAAGGTCCACAGGGCTGCGGCAGGACGCTATACCGATGACTATGCTGTTAATGTGCAGTATGCACATACGGGCCCGGAGGCCTGTTCTGGTCAGGGCTGTTGTGAACTCAGTCAGAGAATACCCATAATTCCTGAAGACACAGATTGTGAATTGGGCACAGGGGCAGAGACCCACAAAGGTCTGGTGCCCATCAGTGTCACTGTGGAGGCAGAGGTGTGGACAGGGGAGCGACATGAGCCCAGGGAGGGGTACTTCACCTCAGGACAGTTTAGAGGTCAGCCATACCCTCAGGACGAGGAGACCAGGGCTTTGTTCCACCCTCAGCTCTCTGCAAGCCCCACTGCATTGGGAAGCAGTGTTTCAACACACGAGGGAGGTCTGGGTATATGAACTTGAGCCCAGAGAGAAGGGACTCAGTCAGAAGTATGCATTTGGTACCATATCTGTCAGTCAGTCATTGAAACCCTCAGTTGCCTTTTCTAACCTTGCTCTCCGAGAGCTGAATGTTATCATCTTAGTTTGTGTGGAGTTCTACTGAAATGGCCTGTCATTTCTAGATAAACAGTGTATAAGTTCATTCCTGAGGCCACAAACGTCTCAGCAACTGTGTTACCGTAGCACTGAGACAAAGTCATACAACAAATGAATGGAGGTTATTAACTGAAACTAGAAGTGAGTTGGTGGTGGCATCTATTTACAGACGATCTACTGCCATCAAGGTTTAGACCCCTTCAGCACAAAGAAATGTGCCAGCTTCTTTTGCTAAGATCAAGATATCTAGACTGGATCTTTTGTGCAAGATCAAGAGTTTTCTTAAAAATAAAATTTAAAAAAAAGGCACGCTCTTAATTCACAAACACTTTCATCTTCATGTATACATTTAGTATATGTGTGCACATGAACACTGACTGCCTATAAAGCTTCAGCCACCAACTATAGGTTGTACAAACATAGCTATACCAAAACAGAAAGACATGATTATTTTGTGTTTGTGTTTTTTTTTTTTACATTTTACAAGAGCAGGGAAATGCGTCGAAGTGTCTGTGACCCACACATTTCTCTGTGGAGAAGAAGCTATATATTACAGAAAAATGCATAGAAATGTGAATGCAAGGCTGACACTGGTCTCTATTCAGTATAATACAGAATTTGTTTTATGCGTTGCATTTCTGTCCAGTAGTGGCATATCTGTATGAGATGTGCCAGAGCAACATTAAAGCCTTATGCTGGTAAGCTATTTGTAGCAATATCTAAGGACACTGCAGTGTGGTCTGGTCGAACTCCAGAACAAAGTGGCAGTGTCTCGGGGTCAGTAGATTTCTATAAAAGTTGAGTGCAGCACTCTACCTTTTATTTGGAAGCCCTTAAAAATTTATTTTTTGCTGTCACTTGCCCAATTTCCTCAATGAGGTATGCTCTAACAAATATCTATAAAGTTTCTAGCATGCATCAAAAGGCCAAAGGAAAGTAGCTGGAAAAGACTAATTTCATAAGGGTTCCTTATTGTACTGTGACTTTTTTTTTCTCTCCAAACAATGCAGTTATACATACCACAGTGTATCCGTTTGAATCATATCGTGCTGTGCATATTACATACTTGCAATATCATTGCTTGTCATTCATGCCTTTCTGTTTGTCCTGCAGACTGTTTTTATACTGTTTCTATGAAATATACACATTCTCTACACAGAGGAAAACCTTCTGAAATAACCCTATTTATAAGTTAACCCAGTGCTGTAATCAAGTGAGAATCTAATCTTGCCTTTTGCATAGAGATATGTACCTACTGCAAATATAACATTTTGGGGTACTTGAGTCACTATTTAATTTTTGTTATTGTTTCTAGCACTTACGATTAAAATGTGTACAAATTAATATTTTTTAATTTTTTAAGAATATAATTATTTTCTGTCATTACCATTACAAATGTTTAAAAAAGGCTAGAAATCAATCTGTGTATATTTCTGTAACTGTATAGCAAACACATTTCATAAATGGAAATATGTTCTCTGAATATTTATTTACTAATATATTTATCTTTAAGCCATGTCTTATGTTCAGAGTGTATGAACGTTTGAGTTATTTGGTTGCTTTTTATTTTGAGAAAAATCACTAACATGAGACTTTGTATATACATACATGGTAATTGCACACAAGACGATTAAATCTTCTCTGACCAAAAACTGATTTTAAAACTTTAGTACCATACAGTTTTGTAATTAAAGTGTACAAAGATCTGTAAAATATACAGTTTTATTCAAGTAACTCATTATTGTGGTCTCCTTCTTTCCATTATTTGTATTCCACAGTGAAGCATTACTTAATTACTACCATCAAACGGTTTTACTCACTCACCATTATTTGTACTAATAAAAATATTAAGTACAGATGTCATAGTTGTCAATTAACAGAAAAGTGTTTCCACTGACCTCTGACTTTGTCACTGAAGTAGCATCCGCAGAGAGGAGCTCTGGGGCTTCATGCTTTGAAATTCATGTCTGAGAACTCTGCAGTCAGTTCATCACAAGGCAAAAATGCCTGAAACACAGATCAAGTCTTTTTGCTTTTTATAGGGGGCGTTTGAAGTGCATCTCACAGCTTGAAACCGGAGTGAAGCGCTACCACGCCACCGGTGAAGTTGTGGTACCGCACACAGTAGAAACCTGCATCCTCGATCATATGTTTCAACTCCTCCTGCAAAAGGAAAAGAGCTAATTAAATGAAAGTGCACATAGACTATTTGGCATCAAATATTAAAAAGTGACAACTGTAATTAAGTAAATTCAACAACTCTAAGCATTAATTTTGATAATTGATTAATTATTTAACTTTAACATGATACATTTTTACTTTGCTGTGTTTCTCAGTTTTCTGTCCTATGAGTTGAATCATCTGGCCAGAAAAAGACATAACATTATACTACCTTAGTCATGATAATATTTATATTTTATAAACCAAAGTCAAATATACAAAAATCCTAAAGTATTTGATAGTATTATAATATAATAATATAAATTATTAATAGTAAAAATACATGAACTGATAATGAAAATAGTCAAGTTTTAATTTGTGAATGTAAAACAAATTGTGTGTGTGTGTGTGTATAGAGTAGGGAATAAACTTCTCTTACCTGATCAGGGAACTTGCGGATACTCTCTACCAGATACTGGTAAGACTTCCAGTCTCCAGCAATCACCTCTCCCAAAACTGGGATCATCTGGAAACTGTATGCATCATAAAGCCTGAAAAATTGAAAAGGACACAAGTAAGCGGGAATGCCAATGAAATATTTTTGTTAGAGCTGAATCATGCTGTCAATTTAAAATAAACACTACATCTGTTATACAGGTTGTGGACTTTCTACTGTATGTTTGGATTGTGCAAAACCAGAAGAGGGCAGTGTTCATCTAAACAATATAAACCAAAAGCTCGTGGAGTCTGTCATATCTGCAGGACACAAACCAGTCAGACACGTAAATATATAAAACACACTTAATTGTTCATGAGGTACACCTTGCTAGACCTGCAAGAAATCCTACATTCATGTAAGTATGGTGTTATACAAAGTGTCTGTCTTATTTAGCCTTCACAATGTAACACACATTACAGCCCCCCCAAATAATCATGTTAACACCTTTCAAAACACAAACTGATCATTATCGTCGTAATGAAAGGAGGATTAGTTCAACGACCTTTCTGCATTTGTTTTAGCGTAGTGAGGGGAAAGTGAGTGGAAATATATTCAAACATGTGTTTGTTTAGGAAGAAACAAGGGAAATGTTTCAACATTATAGGAACTCTTCTAGGGAAAATAAGGCAAGACCTTTTCAGGCAGTGACACACCTAAATCTGCAAATTGCAAGTGCAACATCACAACAACACACCCAACCAAAGTTCGATATAATAATGAGCTGCAGAAAACTGTGAAAGTTTCTTTCTTTTTTTTTTTTTTTTTATGTAATGATTTTCCCACAGATTGTCCCAGTTTGTTCCGCAGCTCATCTCAGAGCACACAACCACCTCCAGGCGCAAAGACAAGCTCCAGTTGTTTGTAATAAATTCATGTGATGACAGCAATAAATCTGCAGGCATCTTCTGAAAATTACAGTGTTGTTAATGAGCACTCCTTCTCACCTTGCCAACACAGGATTTGTCACTTTGCTGAATTCTAAGCACATAAACCTGCCACCAGGCTTCAGGACGCGGAGAGCCTCTTGAAGTGCCTACAGCAAGAACAATTGGCAATTAATATATTCATAGATTAGTTAACTGACATAAAACAATTCCAATATTTATTTACATTGTTTATGAAGCTATTTTACAGTTTTAAAAGACATTTAATCAGATTATAGTACAAAAGTTAGTACTAGTAGCAGCAGCCTGGTATGCAAAGGATGGACACACTGGGTGTTACAATACACAGTCCTGTAGCAAAAGTATGATCCTGTCTGTTACTGAGGTCATTTGGGAACCTTCTGATCTTAGCTGATCTTACCTGATCTATGCGAGTGACATTGCGAATGCCGAAGGCAATGGTGTAGATATCAAACTGGTCATCATCAAAGGGCAGCTCCATTGCATCGCCCACCACCCAAGACAGACCTGATGCAAATCAACACCCAGACACACAAACAAAATAAAAAAAAAGTCAAAAGATCAGCTTTGCTTTCCGCTCTCCTGTTTTGACGAGCTGTATTATTAGCACCTCGCAAACTCGTGACAGTTTTATATTAACACTTCTGTTTCGTAATCCCGCGGCAGTTATCGTGTACTCTGCCTGGGTCATGCATGGTTGCACAGACATCTCACACAGGTATAATCAACTTTTTATTTATCTGTGCTTCCACTCTGTGTGCTCGGGAGTGTGATTTTCAACAATGTTAGGAGCAATGAGGGAAGATCTGCACAGATTTTATTTATATTCATGAATAAATTACTGCATAACATCCATCCTCATCTGAGCTCAGTAAACAGTAAGTTATCTCACTGAATATATTTACATGCACAATAGTTTACTGGTTGTGAGACTTGTCCTACTTTTGATCATACTTGGAAGTAAACATACAGTTTCCTGTTGTCATCCACACTGTACTGTTTTCATCTTATTGACACCCCCTTCAGTCCGAGTTATTTCGATACTGAACTAAATGTTATGGGCTTAGATTCCCCTAAGTTTGTGCCATCAGGTTGTCACTCCATGCTTAATATTTAAAATCACAGGAGCATGGTTTTCCAACTCACCGAGCACATTATCTGTGCCAAATGCTTCTTTCCAAATTGATGACAATGTGATGATTGCAAAAACAAAGTGTCTTAAATGGGCATCAGTATTATTGTATTTGAATTAGGGATGGGAAAATATTCAATATACTGCGATACAAATCATCATGAAATGGTGTTTGGTTTCTCCATAAGTACTTAATTGTCTTAAGTGAAGCATAAAGCCGCTCCTACAAAACCCTTCTGCGGGATCTGCCAGAGACAGTGTACACAGAAAAGTTATATCAAGTTAGGTGCTCAGGTCACATCCTACCATCAATAATATAATTTGATGCTAAGCAAAGTCACGATCTAAATTTGATTAAACAGTAAATGAAGAATAGTCTGATCACACTAGTAAAGCCAGCTTTCATTAGTGGACAGTTTTTGATTCTCTGTTGTAGAAACATTTCTCAGTTCTCCACAAGGCTTCACCCAGTGATCAGAAACCTGAATAATAATATGACGAATATGACACAGTTTTCCCAATTTCTGCTGTGCTGGAACAACTCTATTAAAGTATCTGGCTTTCTCAAAGCTATGACAAACATTTAACTTGCTTGAAGACAGTTGAGACAGCTTTACATTGAAAAACCTACCGGCACGGATACCCATGCTGTCAGCTTTCTGCTTGCCCACTTTCAGCATCTCCTTGTTTATGTCACAGACCACAGCCCTGGATTCGCAGGACCCGTCCTCATCCTCTGTGGAGTAGTTGATGGAAATGTCTTGCCATGATGGTGTTTGCATGGACCGCGTCGCCCGCCGCTTCTGGCGCTCTTGTTGAAAACGAACGTAGTCCAGGAAACGGAAGGAAATGTCACCTGCAGGGGTGGACCATCACAGACAAAACAGAAATGTGACACTGTGGGGTGGGAGGGGCTCAGTTTGACGTTTTACACAGGTTCAAGCAATCTGCTCCATACCTGTTCCACCTGCCACATCCAGGAGTCGTGCACCAGGCTGTGGGTGCATGTAGTGCATCAAATTATCCTTCCACAGTCGATGAACCCCCAGACTCATGGCATCATTCATAACGTCATACTTTTGGGCCACATTCTCAAACACCTTATACACTGAAAAAAGCAAAGATGCAGAGAAACTATCTGTGTCTATATGCATTTTTTTACATAAGGCGTGCTTATGGTGTTTTGTAAGGATCTATATAAAGGATTTTTAGAATTCCCACATTTAAATTCTAGCTGGTCAAAATACAATATTCAGTTTATACAGGTAAATATTTACGCCGAAATTTCGAGCAAAGCCTCACGATCCCAAATGTATGTCACATCCCGTCTCTCAAGGTGTGCAAAGCAATAAACTTTTGAAAAGCAGGATTGGTGAATGAGGTTTGCTGAGCGTTCAACCAGGACTACAGAACTTGAAAGCGAACTGCGCAGTCACTCACCTCTCTTCGCCTTTTCTGCCTCCGACACAGTTTCAAAGCCAAAAGAAGTACTTCTGTCTTCAGCTGCATCGCTGAAACAACGACAACTGGACCCTGCCCAACAGCAACCGGACCGACCTGAAACCCCAACAGAACTCGCACTAATATTTCTGTGAGAAAGACGGATCACCCTCCGAACCAACAGTCTCACGGACGCCGCCATGTTGTCTGCTCTACAATTATGCGTCAGTGTGTCGTCATCTACCGGCGACGACGGGTTTTCATTTTTGTCTAAATTTGTATCATACTGGATGTATTATTATCTATTACACTTAACAGGACGATGTGATGTATTTAAATATAGTACATAATATTATTTGTAATATTATTAAGCCAGTCACATCCTGTCTTTATATTTTTATAACACAAAGACGTTGCACCAAACTGTAGGCTATAGTTTACAGCAGTAAAAACAGCCAAAACAAGTTTATTTGGGATATTTGGTATTTTACATCTTAGTATCTGTACACAGAATATTAATTCTCAATTTCTAGCCTCGCATTTTGCTCCATAGTGACACTGAGTCACGTACATATCAGACAGAAGCTAAATGATAAGAGGATCACAGTTTGGTCTATTGAGCTGTACGGTAGCAAAGTCATAGATTTTATCTTGTTTGCTGAGTCACGACTCTTCTTTTAACTTACTTTAACTTATATTCTCATAACAAATAATCACGTACAGTATAATGATAGGTAGGGCTGTAGCAGATTATAATTGTCATTAGTTATGTTTTGTTATCCAATAATGTCTCCAATTGTGATCTTTTTTTTTCTATAATGTCCAAACATGGTGGTAAATGCCCATAAAATTTTATTGAAAGACAAAATGGTATAAAATGAAATTTTGCTTTCACCAGACATTTTCACCTAAGATACATACAACTTGGGAGAAAGTTTTGTTCAGGAACACTGTGTCATAAGGACGGGAGGAGATGGCATTGGACCACCAACTGTCTAATTAATGGCCAAACAGAACTACCATCTGAGCTTAAGTCACCATTATTTTATTTTATTTACACTGATGACCAACGTAATATATTTACACAGTTGATGGCTTACAGCAGATGACACGCTCATTTATTTTACTCGCTCTTTTTTAATTTTCATGCCCAAAAGCAGTGTCTATAATCAGCTTTCAGCAGCATGAAGCTATAATAACAGAAGGAAAATCTCAAGCATTAAACAGGCCAACACATGTACTCGACACCACTGAAGGGCATTCTGGGAGAGCGCTTTAATTGCAACAGGGTCAGAGTTAATATTACAGAGTGGGGTGGATCAAAAAAAGACAAGTTCTTGCTTGGCTAGTAAAGCTCCTTTGCACAAACCTTTTTCCAGATTCACTGAGGGAGACCTGTTTTTTTCTAACAGTACCTCTCTGCTAATCTACCTGACTTCAGTAGCCTGAGTGAAAAAAGTTGCAGCTATTGTTGTCCATTCTTCTCACTTTCTCGTTCTTACAGTAACCAGACACTGCCGTGTATTGTCTCATTGTTGCCTTAATTATTGGTCGACCTGAGTTCAGAGGGATCCACTTACATTGGTCTCTTTTCCATGGCTATGGGAAGGTTGACTGGGTGTGGGGTGGGGGGGGGCAGTCTGCAGGCCAAGGTTTTTTAACCAGAACCCAGAGGAGTTGTGATAAGGCTCTGAGAGTAGTCAAGGATTAATGTTACAGCTGCACAATTGCTATTGAAAACATTTGGGGTCAATGGGAGGGTGTAGAAGGCCTCTAACAGTTTAGATGTCTTTCTGCGGGCTGATGGAACTTATAACGGAGGCCTTCCAAAACCTCAGCTAGGAGATACAAGGATTTGTTATAGGTGGGATTTTGAATTAAAGCAATCATTCAACCATTTTGTAACATGTTTAGTTGTTTTGTGGCTCAAAAAGATTATTATGTTATGTTATCAACCAGTAGCATCATGAGGGTACACTGAAGGAAATGTGTTTGAACATCATTTCTCCAGTAGAGGGAGTGAGGATATCTTTTACAATTGCTCTTGCTACTCATGTATTGGAATGTGTATGTTCCTAATTTATTCATTTTCACTGCTCCCTCTATTAAAACTATTAATGCTTCGCTGCAAACTGTGTAGAGTCATACTGTGGAGCTTCAATTGGGACATTTGGAAACCTAGTCAAAGGTTTTTTTAAGGAAATCTGGACAGTTTCACATTTGTGTTTTTGACAAATTGTTAGTCCTTATTATGACAAATGCATTTGCATACAGGGAAAGACTATTTTACTTCTCCATCAAGAAGACTTGGAACTGTAGCCAACAAACAGCAAGCACATGCTGCTGCGGAGGAACAGAACCAGACCTTAAACAGTTTCAGAGGGAGCACTTGATGAAAGCAACACAGAAACACCTTTAGTGAATTAAGAAATCATCATTGCAAACGTTCCAACTTATTACGCATCCTGCCATGTTTGTTTTTTTCACGGTGTTCCAGTTGTAAAGCTGGACTCCTGCTGTTCCCTCTAAAATGTGCAGGTTGCATGCTTGACCTCATCCCGGAGGGAAGCCAATGGGTTGCACATGGCACTCGAAATCCTCCCTCTGTGTGTGTGCATCTCCAAACAGTCTGGGAGTCATTTCACATATCCGTACACATAAGTACTTAGCTCCACAGAAAAAAGAGAGAGAGAAGAGGGTGCAGATGTCCCACCATGCTGAAGATCACATTGCACCTTTTGATTTTCACACACAAAGCAGAAAAAAAGGTTTCAAATGGAAAGAATGGGATTAGCTTGATCTGGCACATATGCTGAAGCAACGTGATTATGTAATATTGTGTTCACTGATGAGATAAATGTTTTATTAAGACGACAGAGCAAAACAAAAGCAGGGGACAACACAGGCTTAAGAAACATGCATACAGTGTTTATTTGCAACCAGGACACATTAAATAAAACTACAAAGGTACTTCACTTATACAAAAGATAGATTATATCCCATTCACATACAAAATAACAATAATTTACTGTATAAATTAAAACTTTCACTATTTTTTTGATTTACAATTTCACGAAAACAAAGTTTTGTATCCTCCAGATCATTTCCCTCAGGGCTTCTGGTGTTGATTCACAACATCGAACACTACAGGACATTCACATCAACTACAGTTTGGAAAAAGACAGTTTTGTCGCTCAGAAGATTTTCCAATCGACTGGAGAACGGGACAGAACATAGGAGTTTGCATAATTCACCAGGCTATTCAAACAAATATGCCCCTGTTAGATTCTAACTGTCAGATTTCGTTAGCTTGTGTTTGATTTGAACCCACATTAATTTCCCGTCACACTCACATCTATGCTCTCTTTTCTCGCTTTCTCTACGCTTGGTCTGCTCTGAACATCACAAACCCTGGGGCATGTGCTCTTGTCTTGCAATAATTAACATGAGTTACAGTCGAGGAGACAAGCAGAATACAGCACAGAGTGACATTTTTACAAACTTTGGATTGGGAAAGAAAGGGTTAGGGTTTATTGTTTTATTGGCCTCAAATTCTGTCTGATTCTTCAAAACTATAAATCCTGTGACCTAAAAGTCACTGCGATGCTGTGCCATATGTAAAATATAACCTTTTTGTGTCAAGTGCTTGTCAAAGTTTCAGTGTTTTGTTTTCACTGAAACCAAATGCATAAGTGAGTACTGTTCGTTTTGTAAGTAGAAGTTAATTTAAGTGCGTTGGCATTCAGACCTCTTCTTTATCTTAACAGTGATTATAAGATTTTTCGGGTGTCCATCAGCAGACACCCATGCTAACATCCAGTCCCATGGCAGTAAAGACCAATTACAATGCCAGTGGCACACCAGTAGATTTTGACCTTTAACAAGTAGTTAAAATGTCACGGCAATGCACACAAAACCTGTTACAGCTGCAAAACTGCTGTCAGCTTGTGCACAGTACCACTGAGTGCTTTTGGTTATTTTCCTGTCTGAGTATATCGTTTGCAGTCAACCTTCTGGCCTGAAATCAAGGTGACAAGTAAAAGTTTCAGGTTCAGCAGTGTCTTGTGATTTTAGACAATTTACTGCTTTGTAAGAAGAAAAAAAAAAGTACAAAAAGCACTCTGACGGGTCTATTAAATGCTTTGCAGAGACACAAAATGAAAGAGCGGACATAAATATCATCATTCCCACACTGAATTACATAATATACAACAATATTCATCCCCCTCTGTAATCAAAAGACAACCTAATGTGAACAATATGTTCAGTAAATGTCCAAGACTACACATAAGAGCACACACAGAAAAAAGAAACAAGCAGTTCTTTTAAAGCCTTTTCTGTTACTACATGAATAAGTACTATTCGAAAAGGCTACGCTTTAGGGGGTAAGAAATAATACCTCATCTAATGTCCGTCATGGAACAAAAATGTAAAAGATCAAATCTGGGGAGGTGTTGTGTTGAGTGTTTTTACTTTACACTTAAATGGTGGATTTCCTATTTTGGAATGAAAACCCCTTCAAATCTGCACTGTTTTTTGAGAATTGCACACTCTTGTGAGGGAACCCAGTCCGCAACATATGTGAGGAATCTGAGACAAGGGAAGAAGAGATCCTTAAGGCACTTGAACACCATCAAACCGGAAAGACTTCCACCCACAGCTGAGCAGAAAAAGCCCTCAGATCTTCCCAAGCCTCCCTAAATGGCAGTTTGTCTGCAAACTGCGCCAACCAACCCCCCCCCAACCTCCCCACCCTCCAGAGAACAACGCTACTTCTTCTCTCCACCCATATGCACACGAGCGCTGAGGGAAAGAGTGGGCGAGCTCTCTTTTTCTCTGATCTTTTCATTTTACGGGTAAGTGATTCATCCCCAAAGTGCTGTGATTTCTACCTTCCGTGTGGCGCTTTTGTGTCCTGTTCCCCTCTCCTCAGAAAGCTAGTTATCACACAAAACAGATCAAACACAAACATTAGCACTTTGCATATGGAATCAAAAAAGACAAATAAATATACAACTCTTTGGATGGGATGATTCTGGTTTTTCATCGTCCGTTTGAGGCAGTTAGAAGAGTTAAGTGTTACAGCACACAGTTTGTGTATGTGTACCAAATACTCCGTTACTTCATCTTCTCCTTGATACTGATGAAGATTTGGTTGCCACTGTGACTTTGAGGCACCACGGAGAGATCTGAACCTCCCTGTTTCCGAAGCTGAACACAAACAGTGAAGTCAGCCATCATCCTGCACTTGGCTGTCTTGTGTTTTCACTGGTGAGCCTGCAGTCTGAAAGAGTTTTTGGAGGTAAGTTGACTGGACATCCAAGGGTGATGGAAATGGAGCCTGGCTGAACAGGAGGAGCTTCCTGAATGTTAAAAGTGTCCTTGTACCTTTGTCAGAGCTGCAGATCTTGCTTCATCCAATTCTCTGCTCTCCTCTCCCACACTGTACTCACTGCCTGCCCCCCTCCTCTTTGGAGCTGAGCAGGATGGGAGGGCACAGCCGCTTCAGCCCACGGGCCACTTAGTAGCAGTCACTCAGTCAGTTGTCATTAGCCACTCAGTTGTTGGCTTAATAGCGTAGCGCCTCATAGAGTTTCATTGTCTGAGGGCCTGGCATCTGACGGCCCTTGTACAGCGTAGTTATGGGTGGTGATAGCATTTGGTCAATGGTGGAGTACAGCAATGGCGCTAGTTGCCCACCAGGGGGCTGAGGTCACCGTGGTGGTTCTTTAGCTTCTTCTTGAAGAGGGAGATGGTGGAGGGACGGTACAGTATGATCCAAGGCTCCGAGGATGCAGTGCTCTGGCTGCAGCTGTCTGAGCCGCTGACTGTTGGGATGTTCGGGGACCTGAGAGCGAAAAGAAAGAGGAGAGGAGAAGATGGGAGACAATGAAGACAAACAAGAAGAAGACAGCAAGAGGGAAAAAGAGAGGAGGAAAGAGAATAACAGAAATGTGTTTGCATATGGAAGATTGAACATTTTTTGCAAGTTATAGTGAGCAGGGATCTCTGAGTTGAACCATTTCTAGTGGCTGAACCAAAGAAGACACTGAAGCTGGCAGGAATGCATGTCAATCATTACAGCATAAAGTCATACTACAGTGCAAAGCAGATGTAGTTACTCTTTAAAATTTAACTGAAAATGGCTTAAGAGGAGTTTGGTATGTACATCAGGACATGCAAAATATGTGAATGTCGTCCAGTTCTTTCATACTTTACAATATAGCATGAATGTAACACAAGCTTTGACATTTGTTGACATTAGTTGATCATGCACCCCGTGAACATCCTCATACTTACTTGATGGTGATATGCAGCAGCAGCTTTGCCACCATAGCTATGACCGTCAGTATGAGGAGAGCAGCCAGAGCGTAAATGGTCCACACTATAGAGAGGGAGCAGCACAGCAACAAGAAATCAGCTATTACATCACAGTAATGAAAACAAACTGAAGCAGCCTGAAAGGATTATCAAGAAAGGAATTATTTGAGCACTGCTGGCACACCTGTTAGCAGTGTTCAGCCAGCAAATTGTCAAGAAATGGTGATGCATTATCAATGCACATCTGTTCTCCCTGGTTGGGAAATACATCAGATATCCCTCTGAGACAGAGAGCTCATAGTTTGGGAAGAATAATATTTCAAGAAAGTAAAAAAGAGAACATGTCAGTCCACCCTGCAGCAGGGAGACCCACAGAAACTAAACTGATGAGTCACTGACAGGGAAAAAAACAAGCATGTCACGTAGCATTAGTTCTATGTGTAATCACAGGAAGTCACACTGGGCCACAACAAACTATGGTGATTTATATACTTTGTAAGAAACTAGTTCATGCCAATTGGGAGCGCTAGCCAAGAAACCTCCAACAACATCCCTACAGAGGTGGGAGAGGTGCAGTAGGTGCAGTGTATCACGGGTGATAACATACTAGCGTTGTGGCCGGTGGTCTCGCCGCGTCCAGCCCACTGACCTGGGATGTTGTGCTCCGGTTTACCGGGGCTGGACGTGATCACATAGAGGATCTTGGAGGAACGTCCATTAGAGGTGCTGTTAGATCTCTCAGTAACACCACCTGCCAGCTGGGGCCCCGCTGTGCTGGAGACATCCTCTCCTTCTTCCTCGTCAACTACTCCAGCATCCACTGTTGTTTTGCCATCTTGGCTTGTCAGTGCTGGGGAAACAAATGTAAAAACTGATTTAGACAGGTTTAAAGTAGGGCCGTGTACTGGCAAGAATATGATGACAGGGGTTACAGTTAATGAAATGCACTTTAAGCAAAGTGATATATTTTGGTAAACGGTCATAGTTTAAATGATACATTACTGTAAGCATAAAAACCTTTTTTTATGCAGTCAGAACAGCTTTTGCATGAATCATAACACTGACATCTAGTGGTCTGGGGTTTAAACACTTCATTTTCGCATGTAAACTGTTACTTAAAATCAATACAGCATTTTTTTTTTAGAACTGATACAGTATCACAAAATACAATATCGCAGTACTAACAGATCAGGTTCGAATCTATTGAACTTTAAAACCAATATATTTATTACCTTGTAGCACAGAGCAATCATACATACATATACAGCACAAGATGAGGTTACTGATCACTGTTAGTGACCCAGGTGCTCAGATTTCTCGTTTGATTTCAGAGCAACGTGACTTGACCCACTGGCGTTTACAAAAATTCAGAACACATTCAGTTTACTGGCATGTTCAGCTGCTCAGTGATAAATGATGATATGTCTGAGCAACCAGCAGATACTTCAACTTAAGTGGTAGAAAGCCTTGTTCTTAAGCCAAAAAGACGGACGTTAGTAAGAACAATACTATTACAACAGTCATGGATTAATGTAGGGTGGGACAGTAACTCTGTATTATCTGTTTGTGACTATTAAAGCAATTCCATCATCAAGATTAAAGCACAATATGTCATACGTTTACAATTTTCTGTTATTCAAATTTATGATTTCAAGTAATATTTAATTAAAATGATCATGGCTCTTAGCAATGTTGGTCTGTTGGCCCGCTCACCACTTTTGGGCCAAACTGAAACACCTCAACAACTGGATCTAACGCATAATTGCTGTGAAATTTGGTAGACACATTGCATCCTGCTAGCACGGCTGTAACTCTTTGTCTTGTATGTTAATTACCTCTGACGCAAAGCATAGCAATCAAGCACTGTTCATTGAGCCTCAGTTTGATCCTTTTATATGTGATTTTGATTGTGTTAATATATTTAAAACCCAAACCATATGCTTAATTTGACAAAAACATCGAAAACAATCAACATTATCAACAATTTTCATTATTCAAGCGTCAGCATTCACAACAGTGAGGTTTGACTTTCCATCTCCTTCTTCTTTTTATTGTGTATGTGACTTGAAACCATGTGATTTGCTACTTTCAGCCGTATTGAGCAGCTCAGGAAATTGGAGTAGTATTAAAGCTCTACAATGTGATATATCGCCTCTTTAAAATGCGACTATCTCCACATATAAAAGGCTTTCATAGCACTGGTGTAGAGGAGTGCTGACTGGTGCCAGACGCAGAGAAGAGGAAAAGCTCTGCTATGTTGTTGTAATTTCTACAACTTGAGGACATAGATCACTTTACGCCCCTTTAATTATTCTCTTGGGTAAACTGGGCTGTTGCAGGAAGCACGCAGTAATGGGATACATCTTGTTGATCACATTGTTGAAAGTACATAGAGAAAAGTTGCGAGTGAATATTTAATACTAACGGCATTTGTTAAGAAACAGATTGACTCTGCAAAAACACTCAAGCGTGCTGTAAACATCTGGTGCTGAGAGATTTTCTGTCCGCTCCAGACTCGATTCAGAAAGTGTTTGCAATAAATTCTGTTTGTTTTAACCTGCTTACAGGACCAGATGGGCAGAGTTTGCTTCACCAAACAACAGTGTCAGAAAGCGAGGACTATTTCAACTCATTTCTATGTTCCCAGAGGAAAGCAATATCCTAAATAAGATCTCCTCTGCCTTTCATTTACTTCTCCTAAACATAGATGTGATGTGAATCACTGTGTTTTTGAAGAATTTCTACTCCTACTTCTAAAACACTGCTTCTGAGAAACACTGTGTAATATGTCTCACCCTGATACGTATGTGTGTGACTCCCATCACTTTCAGTATTCTCTTAAAATAATAGTAAGTCTGTAGGCAATCTGTGCCTAAAACAGATGTAACAAAGGTTGAAGTGGAGACGTTCATATCACTTTCAGTTGCTCCTAACTGGGTAGGAAACAGAAAATATAAAGTTATCAGTGATCCCAATTTAATACAGTATATTTCTGACTTTAAGCTTGGGAACATATAAACATCCTAAGAGTAACTCTTAACCGTTTAAATTAGGAGAAACCTTTAAAAATAGGATGCACGTCAATCCTGATTTAAAAACACAGATGTTTTAATCTAGAACAATTGTTCACTAAAAGCTGTTTAGCACTAAAACTAGTCCCTAAGTCTGAAAGGAGATGCGGGGGAAAGGATGAATGAATGACCCCACCCATTTTACAGCATTTTCAAACAGGTTATCTAGTAGGTTAACTACTTGAAAATATAGTTTGATCGGTGCCTGTTCCACTCTTCCATGAACAGCCGTTGGATGTTTCTTTTCACATAATAGCTTAACTTGACTGTGATGCAGAACTTCCCACATGTTCTCCATTTGCAAACAAAATACCACGCTTAAAACGTGGCCTCAGCCGAAACGCTCCGCCACCGGCATCTGAGAGCATTTACCCTGAAATGATCATTTCAGCCACTCAGCCTGCCACCAACGTATTTAGTAGCTCGGATACTCAAACCATTGTCTTTCTCTTTGGGTCTCTTTCTCTCTCTGCACCTTGTTCACTATGATTTCTCTGTCTATGTAAGAAAAAACAAAAAACAACAACAACAAAAACTATTGCTTCAAAAGGTGACCTTTTCTCATAACATGTCACAGATTCCATTTCTTGGCTACACGATGACTCACAAAAAACGAGAACCACAAGACGTGAGGCGAAAAGATGGTGCTTGACCAGAGGTCAGAGAATTCTCACCTTGAAATATTGTTTTTACTGTAACAGCATTGGGCGAGAAAAATGACTTAGCATTACAAATGGAGGCAGAGAGGGAGGAGCGGTGACAGATTGTCTCTCGCTGTAGACGGCTGTGAGCTTGAATGTCACCTACACCGAGTTATGTCAGGGTGTGCTTCGCTCATGTCTCCAGAAAATTAACCCATTAAATCATTTTCAGTGCTTTCAGAATATTCACGCAGAGAGAGCATAATGTGAAAACAACAAAGGACAGCTTTTCTTTTTCCACATTAGTTTCACACATTTTCCACATCAATCTGGGCTTCAGCTGGCCTTCAACGTTCTGTGAGTTCTTTGAGTTCCCTCAGCTATACATCTCCTCTGTGGTGAAATCAGAATATTACAAGGCACGCTGCATAGTATCACAGCTCTTTGTATGTAGGTGGTATAAAAACCTCGCTGTGCAATTCACAGAGGAACACACTCTGGAGAAGCAGACCAGCCTGCCACAGCTTGATAAGAGAGCAAATTCCCAGGAAAACAAAAAATAATTTAAATATGCAGTATTTCCCCGAGCTGTGAGACATTGACTAGCAAATGAAATGAGAAAGGGGCCTGTCAGTGGTGTGACAACTGCTGTACCAGAGCTAGCAGGCGTTCGACTACTAAACCAGAGCTGCTATGCAAAACTCCATCATAGGGTGAGCGCGTCAGCATGTGCACCTGATCATGCAAATGTGGCTCGTGGTGGGTTTGGGGAGGATGTGTGCTGCTGTGATATTATCTGTAAAAGGCTTTGATGAATTCAAAGAACAACAGATCCAGAGAAGTCAGCAAAATCCTACCTTGGTAAAGAAGAGCAAATCCCTGGGCCTGGTTGGTGCGATCTGAGTAGAAGTAGAGTATAACAAAGTCGCCTGTAACGTTCACCAGCTCCCGTGGTGGGCTACGCCAGTCGAAGCGCGCCACCACCTGGTTGGTGTAGCCGTCTAGTAGCTCCACCATGTCTGTCTGATCAGAAATGTCAAAGAAGGTGAAGTTGAAGAGGATGGCGGAGGATCCGGGGACCTGGATAGTCCAGTAGCAAACACGACCAGCCCCGTACTTGTCTGGAAAATCAGGGGAATAGACCACTCCTGATGGAGCGCTGTAGTTTCCACCACAAGCACCAACGCGAGCTAGAAAAAAAGGAGCACAGATAATGCTCAGTGATACTTTCTATCAGAGATAAGATTGCTTAGTCTATGAACAGTTGCTGGTTTAAATTTAGTCACGTGGATACTTTGTGAACAGACATCACGCATGTTTTTATGGTAATGAACTGGGAATACACCAATATGATGAATTAAATTCAGATCTGCCCTGATCCTGACTGAAAGTAGATCAGGTATGAGCCATGACTGAGCCACATACTGGTTCTTTTTCAGTGTTCCGCTGTGACTTAACTTACCTACCTGCACACCCAGTTCTTAGCGTCACACCGATAGTTGACTTGATGTTAACTGGTATGGCAAAGTTAAGAGTTAAAGTTTCGAAATTGGTACTGGGAGAGAATTGGATTAGTGTAGGCTATACCATATTCAAAATGAAAACTTAGAGTAGGTGCAGCTCGAGGGTGAACAGAATTTAAAATATTGCAAACTGCAAAGCTGTTAATTACTGTACTGTAGTGTTGAGGCTGTAAGTCTGATCAAAGTTGTGGGTGAGGAAAGAAGAAATGTTAGTGACAAGGAAATGTACTACTCTCCCTTCTGGAGGAGAACTGAAGCATAATTCAACAAAATATATTTAATGGAAGGTGTTAAGTATTAAAACAGTGCTAGAAATGTTCCCGCCTTAGGTATAGACGAACTACAGGCACTAACAGCACAAAGGATCACTCAGCAGTAATGCAGACGTATTTATTACTTTGGAGATCTTAAGATTAAAGTTTGTTTTTTGTCTTTTTCCCACAGAATTAATTCCAACTCACAGCACAAATATGAAAAGATCACAGAGTTAGACCCAGAGTGACACTATTCAACACTCACTGTCGAAGATGATGACCCAGCCGTCTCCACCGCAGGGCTGGGTGTGGTCGCCGAAGCAAACGTGGTTACACTCCATGCTGGGCGACTCGCCGTGGTCACGCAGGTCCACTTCGTTGCCACAGAAACACGCATATCCTGACTCCATACCAGCAAGCTGCGAAACACAAAGGGAGTTATGCAAACCATCACATCAGCAATTCAAAACTTCCCATAATGCTATTCATTAGAAATCCATTTGGCATGGGTGTCAGTGAGGAAAACACTGAGGAACAAACTTTGTGGGGGAAAACGTGAAGATTTCAGCTTTTCTCTGCTCTAAATATATAAAAAATGGCTTCTTTACCCACAAAACGTAAGATGATTACACAGCTTTGCATAAAAATAAAATACATTTGCAAATGCATAACACATTTAAATAAAATCAGCTTAATAGACTGTATGTTATATCAGCTTTATGTGAAACTGTGTTAACGCTAGAGTAAAAGTACAGTAAACACTTCTCTGCATGTAGCTCCGTCTCTCTTTGAAGTTAAAGTGACTTGAATCCAAAGTGCTCTAATTGCTCTTTCTCTCATGATCACAAGATGCTGTAATCTGAGTCTGGATAGCCACAAGTTCTCAGCTGATTAGAAGCCACATACAGCTGCACAGAGGGCGGAGAGAATAAACCTTACAGAAATAGCACCTATATATATATATATCTTTTAAATCAAAACTGTTAGTAAACTGTTCCTGAAAGCATAGCAGGAGGAATGTGAGACGTCAAAAAGCCATCGCACTTCCTGACCTCGCCTCTCCTCGCCTGCTTGTTTTCAAAAGAGCTATTGTCACTCATTGAAAAAGACACTATTGTCCAATCTACGGGCCCTACATGAATTCACACAGCTGAAGGTACTGCACCACCACTTGGCGTCTTTTCTCATGGAATAGAAATTTATGGAGGTTCTGCTCTCGCCAACACGTACGAAGCTACATTATGTCGGACGAAGTAGCGTTTTAGAACCCCAACGTGAATACTTCGGGCGGTGGATTGCTGTCTCACTCATCAGGCATGCACTTTGTAAAAAGTAGCATGGGATCGATAATTTCAAGCACTGACGTTTCACGTGTGCAATAAGGACAGTGACAGTCCAAAGATGGGCAGATAATGGCACCACATCTGCTGAACTGAGAGGGGAGGGGGAGTCGTCAGTAGCTGTCAGTGTAGATGGAGCTGATCCGGATCTGCTGAGATAGAAAATGAACACCTGGCACTATTTACAGCTGGGACAATAGCAGGCCAGATACAGATGAGGAAATGCACTGAAGAGAAGGAGCCCAATGGGCTAATAACCGTTTATTTCCAGCTGTCAGCTCTGATTGCTGTGATGATTTGTCATTCACTGGTTGATTTGAAACCAGAGCTTTGGTGGCTGTATAAAGAGGCTATAGACTGCACTTGGCACCACAGTGATAACTGTCAGAAAACTGTCCATAAATGCATATGATTTACATAAAAGCTTGACTATTGCATAAGCCCGCCTGAGTTCCATTTTTTAAACGACATGGGCAATTGCATAGACACTTTTTTTTAATCCAATTTTAAATACTTTCTCTTTCAGAAATCTTTAATCTGAGTTACAACATAATGCTGAACAACTCCTGGATAGTAAGTCTCACCCTGTATCTCTGTTTTCGGCAGAAGCTGATACAGTTCTGGATGGTGAGTTTGTTGGAGGTCTCGCTGGTGCCCGACAGGGTGGGTGGGTCACCGCTGTCTTTGAAGCAGCCCAAGTTCCCAGGCACTGCAGAGGGACGAGAAGAGAGGAGAAAATTCAGTCACACAACTTAGATCTATATCACGTGCTGACTATTAGCATTTCCTGTACAAACATCATGAGTGATTTCTGCTATTTAAGTTACATCCAGATTTCCGTCTGGCTTAATTTCAGGGATCAGTCCCAGTCGTTGTTGAAGTTTGAATACATTCATGGATTCCCTTCTTCGAAGTTGTTCAAGTATTATAATCTTGTTTGGGATTAACATTTTGCCACATAGACCCACCCCCAAAGACAAACTTATGATGACACATTCGAGAAATATTCAGCTCTGCATTTGAATGATTTGGTGAGAACTGCCAACAGGCAAGCTAACAATTTGGCCTCTGAAGAAAAGAGAAGAGGAGGAGGCGGGATGAGGGAAAAGGGGTGAAGGGGACAGGGATGTTTGAGTCATGTTCGAGAGAGGGCTGGAATCTTGAAAATGTACCCCATCAGACACGAGAGCGAGTTGCATTTGTTCTTTCTACATGTACGCATGCGTGCATGTAGTGAAAGATCAAATGACAAAAGACGTGCAAAAAAAAAATCCTAGTTAGATTTTAAATTGCCTAAAGGCGACATTAGAACAACAATTCTGGTTTTGAACTATTACCTCCTACCTGACACTTGTGTCAAACTTTCTCAAAGTGTAAGCAGCACATAAAACTTCTCCAATCTCCTTTCCCACTTTTTTTTTTTATCCCCTCTTGGTTTTGACTGTAGTTGCAGATGAGCAACAACTACTGAACATTAAAATGTTTGTTTGGTGAAACATGGGGACGTATGACACAACTAGGCCAACAATCACATTTAAAACAAAGGCCAGACAGATGGATGGCAGATGTATGTTGACACCTTCCCGGATCGCATTCAAGTCAGACAGATCAGCCTGCCTCCCTTAATCCACTGTGTATTCATCAAATACTATGCAATTTTTCAAAACCCAGCAAAGTGATTAAACACTTTAAAGCCAGTAAAGTCAGTGTAATAGCTCAGGAAGTTCCAACAAAGCCTCCAGCAGTCTATATCCCACTTGTGATTTCTTTTTCATTGCAATTCAAACAGGCTTACTCTTGTTTCATTCCCATGTTCTGAGGTGAAACAAATTTGACAAACAGAAGTAAATGCATAATCTCAAAGTAATTTCCACTGCAAGTATGAAAAATCTCACCCCAACACTCCTCAGACTAATTGGAATTGGTGTCACACAACCATGGGGTGCAAAAGAGCTCATTAGGAAAAGACAAGAGCAAAGACTGTGTCCAAAATAGCCATCAATGCCGCTTTGAGACACGAGGACGCAAAAACAAAAAGCATGTGACATTACAAAAACATTCTTGTTCTTTATCAAGCATCTAAGTTTTCCAGATCCAAGTGAAATGAGATAATCTTTAATAGAAGGCCTCAAAGTGTGATTGATGCTTGCAGTCTAGTAAACCAAAACACAACTGGAAGTCACGTATTTGATCATAAGTTAGATATCACACAAGGGCATGTATTATCTGTGTGTGTGCAACACTTGCGTCTTGCTTTGTAAAGTCTGACAACAAGCTCAGAGGCAGTTGGTCCCATGAGTCTGTATACACTCCCAGAACTGAATTGGTATACAGCTTTTTGATTGTTGTGTGTCTTCTCCTCTCAAACAGTGTGATGCTGGAAGCGGCCTGTTTGTCTGATGACAGCAAGTTCCACCAGTGAACAACTGGCAGCCAGTTGTTGGCAGCGAGACACAGAAAAAACACTTGATCTTTACAAGTCTGTCTTGATTTGATTTTGGAATATACTGGTACTGCTGAACAAAATGGGGGCATGAATTAGCACGCAGTTCAAATTGAACATTTATCCTATCACTGTAGTGAAGCATCATCATCTTTTTAAAGACCACACATGTGCATTGTCTCTGGGATGCCAGCTGTTGCCAATGTTAACTTTTTAGGCCGACACGAAAGCTCCTCTAAACATACACAACAGATTTCACTGATTCTTCCTGTTTATGCGAAAGTGAGGCACAAAGGCTTTTAGGGGAAAAGTGTGACATGTTTTTCATTCCGCGCAAATTGTTTTCCATAAGAACGGCCACCACAGACTGGAAAAGAGAAGGAGAAGAGATGGGGAAATGAAGTGAAAGAGGCTGGCAGAGAGAGAGGTGTTTCACCCACGTTGAACTGACCGTAAGGGGCTTTTGGCTGTAGCGATGACTCATTGGCGTGCGGAAATGTGTTTGACAGATGAGTCAACACTTAAAGACAAAGCTCTTAGACCAGTAATAAATCCTTCACAATATTCCCTTCTCCACAATCATCACACCAAAGCTTTTTAAGTGGATTAATATGGCTGTTTGAATCTTTTAGTAAGACTCCACGTCATGGACTTGCAGATTTAGGGGCTGGGTTATATGACAAGTTAAAGGCAAATATGACAGTAATAAGAACATTTGAGGAATGTCATATTTTCATGGTGAGACAGCGCAGAGCTGTAATAGCAGTTTCTTTTCTATCCACTGATTAACCCCAGCGAAGTGTGCAAGAGGGGGGCAGGAAGGAGAGGACAGATAAACACCTGGTTGGGAACCAGCAACCTCCCTCCGAGCAAGGCAGGCAGATAAAACTTCAATAGCGCTTTTGAAAAGTGGAGGGAAAAATGCTACCGTAGGGCTCAGCAGCCAGATTAAAGGCAGCAGTGCTCTTTTTTTCCCCACTTCGCTTTGACAAGAAGATTGCAGACTACAGTCAATTTATCTGTCTCTGTCCTCTCCTCGTCCCAGGGGCTGTGAAGCGCTGGCTGAAAAGCAGCGGGTGGTGGGATCGTATCACACCAGAACGGTGGAGGTTTGTATGGAACTGGAGAAGGCAGCACTGTAATGCATCTATCCCGCATACACAGCACTTATCCAAAAAAAAAAAAAAAAAGTGTAAAATTGCCCTTGCATGAAAACCCCTGAGCAAAGCACTGTTGCTTAAGAACATCTGCTTTGCAGGCGCAACAAGTGCAAATATCTCCACGTACAAGACAAGAAAAAACAAACACACTTCAAAGCTGCTGGTGGAATTTAAACTTAACAAGCCAGGAGGGAAGAAATGGGAGAAACACAAGGTGTATAAGTGCTCCAGGCAGCCCAGACCAGACCACTGAAAACCTCAGGAGAGCACAGCGGGAGGAGGGACTCCCACAAAGTTTTTAAAAAGTGAAGAAAACAGACACAAAGCGCTAAACAAGGCTTAACTGCAGCCAGACTCATCGCAAGCTGGCAGCCTGCTGCCTTAGCTCGGAAAGGAGCAGTTAGTTAGCCGTCCCACAATGCAACTCAGCGCGACGCAGACAGGAGGCAGCGGGCAGAACAACAAAGTTCATGGGTTTGTCTAGCAGGAAACAGGAGACACCTCTGTCGACGCAGCAGACACAACAACAACGCCAACCCAAACACATCAGAGAGAAAGAGAAAAGAACAACACAGAGGGATAGAACAAACAACATCAAACATGTACAGCAGGCTTTGGCAAGTGCACTTGGCTCAGAGCGCCTGCAAGCAGGTTGCTGAGCTGGGCGGGCAAACATGTTATTAAGGAAACATAATTACAGTTATAAAATTTCTATGACATCTAGAGGGTAAAGAGTAAAAAAATCTAAAAGACATAGAATATGAGAGAGGTAAAGAAGTGTTTTTAATTTAACGGCAGTCCGGGTGTCTCTCTCTCTCTTTTTAAACTGGTACTTTCAACAGTCAAGACTGCTTACACCCACCCACCACAGCGCCTCAGATATTTTCACTTAACAGATGACGTAAGGCAGGGAGAGAGAGAGAGAGATGATGTATGAGAAGAGTAGAGTATGATGCCTTCAGGGACAATGAACCTTTAAAGTCTCTGCTTTATAATCACTGTTCAAACACTGGAGGACTGATGTAGAAATGCTTTTTTGTCACCCAGTCATTTAGCCACGTATCTGTAAGTGAAGCTACGATGACGAAGACACAAGGAAATGCAGCAAAATGAAAAATAAATAAAGCACCAAAATTAAGCACTTTTTTGTAGTGACCTGTATTGAACTTTTCTTGCATTAATAAGACCAATATTTCTCATATGCACTGAGTACCTCCGACATTAAAGTCAAAACAGTGTGCAGACTGTCTACATACTGTATTAGTGTCCACACAGTAAATGTTTGTTCTGTCATTCCTCCTTTTTTCCCTGTCAGCTACATACATCTAAATGAATTAGCATTCATTATTTGGGGGTGGCAAAATGATTCCTGTCCGGTGATTTTGTGTCATTTAGTCACGTGTTTGTTCTCTCAATGAGAAAACACTAAATGGCCTGTTGGTTACTGCCTGAAGAATTCTGCCCGTGGGAATCGGTTTAAAGTGGCTGCCTGATAGCGCCCACATTAAGACGCCACTGTGGCGTCACTTTTTAGCTATGAGAAGCCTGAAAGCAGCCGTTTTTGTTGTGTGTGTGTGTGTGTGAGGCATTCAGGGACAGTACAGAGCGTAGATAAAGCCAAACAGCAAACATACTTCCTCTTTCTCCAGGGTGGGAAAGTATTCTAGTTAAAGTTAAACATGCTGGGCTGTATAACCTGTACAAGATTGAAAATTGAGGTTACCGTATTATGTATAACAGTAAACGTAGGTTTTGGACAGGCCAGTAAAAGCAGCTTACAGCATGATTAACAATGACTAGAATCGTCAGTTTAGCTACTGTCTTCTGACAGCGTTGTCAATAGTGCTTTTCTCTTTATGCTTCATTAGCCTTGGAACATTTTAAATGGATTATTTTCTTACATAAAAATTTGACATCTCAGAGATTTGCTTTGGATATCAAATAAAGGTAAAAAAGTAAATTGCATCTAGGAAATCAAGGAAATCTCAGATAAGCATCTCGGATAACAGAATGAAAAAATCCAGGGGGATTTTTCTGAGGAAACACTTGGAAAGAATAAACCTTTAGACTAATTGTGGCCCAAATCATCCTTTAAGCAGCAGCAGTGCTTCATTAACATTCAATTGCAGTGTAACCAGACCACATTAAAGAAAAGATATTAAAGCCATGAGGTCCAAAGAGGAGAAGCAGGATTATAAAAGCACATTCCTGAAGTGCTAAAAAGGCTAGATGCAAGTAATTTAAAACACAGGTATGTCGAAACCTTGGAAACACTCCCACTAACCCATTAATGCACCACCAGCAGCTTAACAATTCAAATCTGATGCACACACGCAGAAACACAAAGCTCCCTGAACATACACAGCCTTCCGAGGAATTTTAAGTGCAACAAAGCAAGGAAACAACACTTATCGGAGTCTGTGTTTATGTGATTTTTTTTTTCCCTCCATCCCATTCTGTTTCTCTGACTTTATTCCCCACTCTGTCTCCCTTTCATTGTGTCTCTGCCCCATTTATTACCCCTTTTGTAGTACAGTATACTCAATACATAAACAAATACAGCTGCTGCATTTCATCCAGCCTGTGATTAGTCTTGTCGACTGCACCACATCTTGCAAGAACACAAGAGAAACAGAGAAATATGCCACAAACTCCCTCAGGACGAGCATTTCTGGAAACTCTGTATTGTTTGTAAGGTGGTGGGAGTTGCTATTATGTGTTTCTGTTGGGTTTATGCTTTGCTTTTCTACTGACACCATAAATTCTCAAGCCTGTAAATGGGAACAGTTTACAGTTGGACAATAAGGCACTTATTATTGGAGAGAATGTGAGAAGTATTTGTATCTGACAGTGGGATGTTCAAAACACACTGCTGGGCTGTGTGTGCTAGTGTGTGTGTGAATGAGAGGAAGAGAGAGAAAGAAAGTGATACACAGGGGAAAGAAAGAGCGAGAGGGCCTCCACTGTATATACAGTGAGTGCATGTTTACTGTATCTGTGGGTCATATTTTATTCCATTTAAACAGTTCTCACAGCGTTGTTAGAACAAGATTGAAATGGAGGAGATCAATGCTCCAGCCCGGGGCCCTGAGAGAGTGACTAACCATCTAATTAGAGGGAAGAGGGATGAGCCGGAGCTTTAAATGAATAATTAGTGCCTTTTCAGAGACTGGGCCGAACAATGCGAGGAAGAGATGAAAAATGGCTGCCACGCTACATCACTCTGCCACCGCCGACAAAGCAAATAGCCTGTGTCCAGACAACTCACAGGGGGACCTGATACCAGGTGACTGAGAGGTGAAAAGACGAACAGACACTTTGTGGCCACCTCGGGCATTAGATAAGCATTGTGGTGAACTTCCATTTATCATCATTCACTTTCAAAGAGATCGACTTCACGTTCGTCTACTGTGGCAGGTTGTCCTGGTTATCTGGCTGTCACTAACAGAGGAATACCACATGCAGAGAATGCATTACAATTATCAACGCAGCTTCAGTCTTCCAACCTCACTTTTTAATCAGTGTGAACAAAAAATGCAAAAATTGCGTTAAGATAATTTCTCAACACATGCAACAAACACATAACTTTCATGTGACTGTTAAAATTCACAAAGCACCACAAATTGAAAAATATAAGTGCACCATTCTTACGTCGCACCCTGATGCAGCGCTACCACATTATTTAAACGAGAAAACAGAGAAAAAGCATTGTTTGAATCAGTCTTTGCGATTATATTTCGTAATCAGTCCTGGAACTGTAGACGAAACATTCTGTTCTGAAGATGAAGCAAAAGAAACAGACGTGGTCATAAATCAAAGGGGCTTATTAAATCAACGGGCTGCGTAAATTTCATGGCTAATTTGTCCATTAGATAATCACATACTGCATTTTGTGAGCACAGCTGCCATCTTGATTTGAGAGTAGCACAAGACAACAATTAATGGAGGGCTCAAATCAGAAAAGAAAGAAAGAAAGAAGAAGAAGACTATTTTGTTTTATTTTATTTGTCTTTATTGCTTAGTTAGTAATGTTTGTCTATGTATCTCCCATCGTTTTAAGATGACCTGATGAGCCAGCATGAATGATCCGCTTTGTGTTTAGGTTATTAGGCCAGTTCATCAGCATGGTCTAGTCAGGTTTGCTGTTAAGTTTATATTACTTCAGTCTAGCTCTGTTTATTTGGCCGGCATTTATATAGTTTAATATTCTTTTTGTTATTTTCTTAATTGCGGGTAAATAAAACCCTCCTTTTTTGGAAAACCTACCTGTGATAGTGGACACAGTAAACAATATAGTAATTATTATTTTTGCGCATGTTAGCATGCAGCTATTAGCAATTGTCTCTAGGCACAACCACGCACAGCCTCACAGTGTGACGGCTATAGACACATTTTGTCACTGTCTTACTTTCCACAATTTCCACAAAAGTAATGCAATGTAATCAAATTTAGATGAAACCAACAAAACACACACAGTATGCACGATAAGCTCAAACTACACAACCTGAACAGTATCTTACAATGAAATTACATTTATTCCACCTGTGCAGAGCAATGCTGATCCACATTTGGCTGTGAGCCCTCATTCCTGAGTGCTACATTGGTTGACCTGCTATTCATCTCCTCCTCTCTCCCCAGACAAGCGCTAAACAATGGCCACCTACTTGTTCTCATTAGCAAACATTCTACACAACGAGCTCGCCTTGTAATCAATACCTTTAATTCCCTAATGGCCCTGACTGATTTAACCCCAGCCATGTTGAGAGAAGGAAGGCGACATCGAGAGAAGCTGAGAGATTAGATCTAACTAATGTCCTTTGGCTTGTTTTTGTGAGTCTGTACTCTCTAGTTTCTTTCTGAGAGTTTCTCCACAATACTGCAGGCAGGTATTTCCCCTGAAGACATGTGTGGGTGGAGCTATGATGAGGTCAGAGGTCAGAGTAACATAACAATGAGCAGGTTCAAAGCTCCACGCACACCCTCCTCACCAGGTAAGGAAATACAGGTGAAAGGGGACACGTCAACAGACAAATGTCAGTGCCACGAATCATCTAAAACTAAAACCTGCCATGTACAAAATAATGGTAATAATTTGACAAAGTTCAGTTTTGTAGTGAAATTATTTATCTCACACGCTGCTTATTTGCAGCTCTAAAGTTAGAGTTGCTAGTTGTACTTCATCATTTACCTTCTGGTTCTCTAGTTTAACATCGTAAACATGTCTAATATTACAGGAAAGTCAACATCATCCCTAATGAAGAGGCCAGGGGCAAGAACAAAAATTAAAACCAGAACTTCCTTTGTATGAGTGTGCAGTTATACTGAGAGTAGTATACTGAACATTACGCACAAAATGAAGAGCGTTCATTATTAAAACCATACATGTGTGCACTTGTATTTTTATCCTCATGAAAAGCCTCTAATTATTACGTTCATTAGTTTTTTTTATCCAATCTAGTATGAATGAACATCAGCTTCTTAAAGAAGGATTGGTCAAAATGAGCTCACTTCACAAAAATGTTCTCTCTCTGAAGTTCAAAATGTTCGATTGTTTTTTTTACACTTTCAAGAGTACAGGAACAAACAAACACACACACACACACACACAAACAGAAACATAGCGACACACACCCCTCTCCACTCAGTGATGCCTGAACCTGTCTCAGTATGCTGGTTGGGAGGGTTGGTTGTGGTGAAAGCTGGTACAAGACCACCTAGGGGAAATATTCTGCTTCTAAAAACAATGACAGAGAGCGAGATAAATACTGCAATAACAGAACCTGAAAGCAACAACCAGGCAACCACAACAGCCGAGAAGCAAGGCTGTGGTGTTCCAGCTTGGTCTCAGTTTCCAGACCACAGGTCAGGTGAAAGAAATTTAACCAACAGTTGTTGAGAATTAATCCTGAAGTTAAGAGTTGAGTTAACAGAAATCAAACAACATGTAAAATACAACTGAAGGTGGCAGTTTTGCAGGATATCAACTTTTGACTCTTGATGTTGGCACTAGAAGAAAAGTCAGCGGAGCATCTAAGGTATTACATTTGATTGTGAGACTTACATGACTAAACCAGACTGAATGGCAAGCTGTTGAACAGTTGCCAAGACATTTCACTCAAGTACAAAATGTCAGCCTACTTGTAGCGCTAAATAAATAATCAGACATTTACCAAACATCCTCTGAGGACTATCACTGTTTGTGTCAATTTCCAAGGCAATCCATCCAATAGTTGCTGAGAGACTTGAAACCTGTCCAGCCTTTGCCTTTTGAAGAAGTCATGCACATGTTAACTGATAACTCATCCTTACTGTCCTATTTTTCTACCTGGTATGTTTAAGATTCTCTCTCCTGGGCTTCCCCCCCTTATCCATCTCCACTTTGCTAGGAAGTGGGGTCTTCTTGTGTATTTTGTAATTTAATAGCTTTTTATTCGAGCACAGAGCAGTTGAGGCAGAATAAGATCAAAAAAAGCTTGTGTGAAATCTTGTAAACCCTTTGCCCAAGGACAGCTCAGTTTCATCCCAAAATGCTCAACAAAGGAAACTTAGACACGGGAGACTGGAGGTCGACTCAGTTGTCGCAGAACTTCAAAGAGCCATTTGGAGCCTTAATAAATCACTCTTAATGAAGCCAATATCTCATCGCTGCATATTTTCCTCAACATTCAGCAATAAAACCTTGGGTCAAACACATAACCTCTTTGTTTTAATGCCTTCAAGGTGTGGCTGGGTGGCTTGCCAGATGGATGCGGTGCCTCTGGAATTGAGCCTATTGTTCCATGGTGACAGACAAGGTTAATCAGACATTCCCTCAATTGTTCAAATAGACGAAAGCATTACTTACAGTAAAGAAGGTATTCAAGTTCTACATCAAGGTGTTTAAATGTTCAGGTGCACCCGCATTAACAGCTATATAACAAACCGGATCTGTAATGAGTCTCATTACAGTGGGCGTCAGCCACAATAACAATGCGTGAATTAAAACAAACTGTAAACGCTTTTGCATCTATTAAGAGTAGAAAATATGTAAACAATGATAACCATCTACCTGGGTGCACGTTTACAGCTTTAAAAATTAATTCTGAAAAGGTTTATAAAAAGAATGTGGGAATTACTTTCGTATCCAAGTTAGTCCCATTAGGACTCTACAGACACAGGGGAAAACAGCAACAGCTGTTGCCTATTTCTTGACTGCAGGAAAACGCAGTGGCACAACAAGTTTTTCTTGGTTATATGCTGTTGAGAGATGAGCTTCCAAACTACAGATCAAAGCGTCTTTGTCTTGGCAGACGCTTGAGGACTTCACCCCGACAGTTTCGCTCTGTGTCAATCAAATTCAGCCAGGGCATTTCATCAGGCGAATGCATGTCAGCTCAAAGGAGCCACACAAAAACAAAATATCCTTCCAGTGTGGGCAATAAGGAACTTTAAACAGGAACCGTCACATTATCTATGACCAATTTAAAACAAATGAAATGAAATGGAAATGAAAATCTTTTGCCATGGTATTAATCAGCAATGTAAATAGATGCAACACTTCATTCTTGACAATCTGTGTCGTTACAAAATGATGTGGTCATATGGAGATTTCAGACAGGCTGGTCAGGAACTGGACTCTAACAACTGAACAAATAACAACACTCCTGGCACAGCTATATTCAGCTGAATATTTACTGGCCTGGGAATGAGGAGGACCTCAAAACCAGCATCATCTTGCAAGATGACGTACAGTACAGCATGGAAATGTCAATTTGTACAGCAGATGATGTGCCTCGACAGTGCGGCTTTTTGAAATGTTTAGATAATTCCACCACATGATAACTGCTGCCACGAAGGATTACTAGGATCAACAAATGTCGTGACCTACACTATAATCCACACTGTTAGTCTATGTGTTTCCTGCCTGGCAGTGTGTGCTCCACCAGGGTGTGTCACCCTCGCCAGGGTGGCATGACCCTAGATGACAGGGAAACCGGCTGGATAACAGAGCGACTGTTGGCAGGCTCCAGGTGCCTCAGCGAATGTCCACCAACTCTACCAACCACACGACATCAAACGTAAGCAAAAAAGCAGACAAAATGAAGCCACAGACAAAACAAAAGCCAGACAAAATGAAAACAAAGACCACTGTTGCCCTTTCTCTGGCACACCACAGTGTTTTTTAGCCTTTTGTTGCCAGCCACAGACGAAGAAGCCTGACACTGAGAGAGCATCAGCATCTCTCACTTGCCAGATGAAGCTTTCAATCGCAGCAGACGCCGCCAGAAGGTGAGGCACCACGTGGCAATTGTGGTTTCACAATAGATGAGATAGAGCATTTGTGTCTGAAAGCTCCCTGAAGGGAGAAACTGTCTCCACTGAACAGTCATGTTTTCATGTAACTGAATGCTCACAGGAAAGAAAAAAAACATCTCCTTTTCTAACACAAGCCTCTGTGTAAGGTTTAAAGCCTAAATGGAACTGTTCGTGTAAGGCTGCATTTAATATGAACGAAGCTCTCAACCGTTAGAAATGGGCCACATGTCGCAAGGATGCGTTGTACGCTGCACGGCACTGGATCCTAGACAAAAACAAGGCTGAACCAGCATATGGCAAACCCATCTGGAACAAAAGCTGACCTAATTTCTTCAAAGATAAGGGACAGGCACAGTGCTGAACAGGGATGGCGTAGGCTACTCTCCTCCAGAGCACAAAGATTTTGGATACTGGACTTGACCCACGGAAATAAATGGTCAGTTGTTTGAAATAGGTCAGTCAAAATTCACACAAGTTCCTACACACATGAAATTATTCACACACGTGATACATACATGAATACACGCAGTCTATCCAGCCAACAGGCATTATTAGCTGGGTTAATGGGTCTTGAAACATTCAAACAGCAGACTTTAGTCAAGCATGCTACTCAGGCAGGATAATGGTGGGACAGCTGGGAGGGCTGCAAGGCTTCATGATCTCTACTGCAGTGAAACAAACTTTCAACATCTTTAACATATTTGCCTCTCAACTACGTCCGTCTACTACTGTCCACCATTTAACCTCCAGCTGAAACACATGCTGCACGTGCTTTAGGCTTTTAGGTGAGGTTTTTTTTTTGTAGTTGTTGCAGGGACTCAGGGAATCAGTAGTGTGGAAACAAAATTCCTGTAGTACATTAAATATCAAGGAATGCAAAGGTCAGATGCAGTGAGAACAGATAAAATGAGAGATAAGTGAAAAAGAAATAGAAGACTACAAGATAGCATATACAGAAAAGGGAGGGATGTGTAAACCCAGAGAAAAACAGCACAAAAGAGGAAGCTGATTACATCACAAAAGAGAATAAATGTCATGACTCACGAGGGAAGACAAATATTTACTTTAGTTAACAGAATATTTGAGTTCTGCTTGGCAAAATTTCAGGAGCTGATTCAATTTTTCACATTGCATTAAGCTACAAGATTTTTTGTTGTTAGAAAATGTACTTTGAAAACTTTGACCTCTCCTGCCTTGCAATATTGTGAGTGCATGAAAGTCACATAGTCCCAAATATATGATTAATATAAGGGATACAAATCAGCATGTGTAACCGTCACAACACACACATGCTTGCAGCTAATCGCTATATCTCAACCACCTCTGCAGGAATTCTGATCTTTGGCATCAAAAACTGTGTAGGTTAATCCACCTGAGTCTGTTTTCAACAGCGGTGATTAAAAAGGTGAAGGGAGTTAAACTAATGGGATTAAAGACAGGCAGCGCCTTGTAAATGTGTGCCAAAGCCTTAGAGAAGACACACAGAAGCAAGAAATCTTCCCGGTTGAACAGTCCATCACACACTGTCAGCCGGGAGTTACTGGACGAGGCCACTCTCACACCCACATGTGAACAAAACATACACATGCGTTCACAAGCAGGTAGATGCACATAATCACTCGCACATCATCAAAAAGCATGTCAAAACAGGCTGGAAAGTGAAAGGAGAAACTCACCAACACACATCCAAAAACGTGCACGCACACACTGTCAGTGATTGACAGCTCGCATTAAAGTAAGGGCAGGCCCGGGCATGGCAAGAGGAGGGGTGACAGGAGGCAATTAGAGGCATATTTTAGATGGTAATAGCTGTGTACAAGCCATACAGTCTATAAAAGCTATTCATAGTAGGCGAGGAGATGAGCATAGCAATGAAAATGGCTGGCCCCTGTGCCCATGAATTGGCCCCGAGGGCATGGAAGGGCAGAGCAGAGGGAGCCAGACAGAAAGATAAAAGTAGTGGCAATCATTTTTTTACTTTGACATGTAGGGATGTCGCAGTATCTCCAGTAGATCCCATCTTCATAATCTGCGATGTAGCACCATGGCTGAACGTCTCCGTCAGGATTCCTGCAGATACATAGGGGTGAAAGTTTGATCAATAAGTTGCTCATTTTTCTTTTTTTATTTATGCTGTCTGACAGGATTGTCATTAGAAAGCTGTGATCTGCCTGTCTCAGTGCAGCAGTACGGGAACTGCTGTAGTTTTGGAGTTGTGCTGGGGAGGTGATGATGGCTGAAAAGAAAGAGAAGGTAGCGAAACGTGCAGGAGTGAGGAGGGGAGGAGAGGTAATGGCAGTGGTATGAGGGTGAAAAAACAACACAATGATAGACTGCAAAAAGCCTGCTGCAGGGGGCTGAATACTCAACAATGTTTCAGAGGAGGATTATCTTGGCTGTGTCAATCATCCCCAGCAGCACCCCTTGGCGCATGTTGATTTAGCCTCTTCCTCTGCGCTCTGACCAAGCATGTCAGTCAAGGGCTAGACCAACGGGTCTTTGATGGGTGGCTGGAGATCAGGGGTGGGAGGGACTCTTTGTTCCAGGCCAGACACAGACCTGAGAAAGAGACGATGATGGGGCAAAGCTTTTGTCTGAGGCTGAAGCTTCTTTTGAACCTCTTCAAGGCACTTTTAAGCCATCATAATATGGCTGACAGGCCCCTCTGTGCTTTTGCTTTTCAGTTTCACTTATAAAAGCGATGAGAAGTGGGATTGAAGATAGAAAGACCGAGGATCTTTGTGCAGATCTCCAAGGTAATCATGTGACTGTAAATGAGGACCCAACTTCTAAACTGCAGACACATTATAATGAAAGAAGCCACTGTAGCATGCAGCGGGAGCGCATCTTGGTGCTTGTTTCAGCTCTTTAAGCTCTATTTCAGGTTTACTGTGAACTGTAAAAATACACTCCCTGCTCTCAAAGATGGCATCGCTATTTTTTTTTTTTTTCAAACCATGACTGTTATTGCAAGACTCATTTTTTTTCCTTCTTTTGTGACACACCTCATTGTAGCATCTTAAAAATCCCTGCGGCGCTGCACTATCCCGTTTCGCCTTTTGTGAGCAAAGTTGTGAAGGGCGTTTCCATTTCTTTTCTTCTCCTATCAAAAAAACTGTCCCGAGTTTCCTCTTCTCTTTTCACACTCATAATGAGGTATTGACAAAGATGTCGTTTTAAAGCCCTTATTGGGTTGAACTGAAGTTTAAGCACCTTACAGCTTATCACTCTCAATATTTGGCAAACACTCCTCTCTTTTACACATCCTGTCAGCAATGGCGATGTGTGAAGAAAAAAAAATCCATCCTTTATTCCACCCTTTTGCCATCAAAACAACTCTGAACTTCTCTCAACCTGAAGTTTCACAGGAAACCAGCCTTGTTTTCAAGTGAATTTCAACATCGTATCTGTTTGTTGCTCCACCCAGATAGCAGGCAGACACCTGTTTGTTTAGCCCCAGGCTACTGCTAAAATGGTTGAAAAGAGCCAAAAGTGGGTCTACGCATCAACACACTGGATTATATAACCTTTCTCTGTTTCTCTCTCAAGGTTGTTAACATGGAATAGCTCTATTTGAAATCAGACTCCTAAGAAATTATCTACAGCCAGTTATGTCATTTACTGCACTTTCTTAATGATCCCCCGAGGTTGCAGACATGATTTACAACCATCAGCGTTAAAAAAACATCCTCAGCAGAATTCCCATCCCATGCTTGACCCACCAGCATCTTTGATCATAAGATGAGGTAGTGTAGCCCTCTGAGCTTTCTCTCAAACCCCCAGTCCCCAAACAGTGTTTCATCCCTCCCTGCCTCTCTCATGCACACACCTGCATACACCCTTCTAGCAGAAGCATGGGAACACCATCCACCGGGCTGAGGTGAACAAGCCTGCCCACATAACAGAAATATAATCAATCTTGCCCTGAGGTGCCAGTGTGTTTGTGCGTGTGTGGGAGGGAGGGTGGAACAGAAGTTGAAAAGCAGACAGTCTCAGATTAGCCGAGGTGCCACGGTGCAGATAAGAGCAGACATGGATGGACGGAAACCCATTCATTTAACCCAGCAGCACAGAGAAAGTCTTTAGTCCTGATGGGGACACACTGAAAAGTTGCTCCCAGTGTGTGTGTGTGTGTGTGTGTGTGTGTATATATATATACTGTAAATATGTATGTTTGTGTGTGTGTGCATACTATGGCTTTTACTGAACGTCAGATTCACCACTATGTGCATCAGAGATGGCCCGTTGGCTCAGTCGTAGAGCTTGTTCAAACACTCCCATACCCAGAGGTAGATCACAGAAGATGTTTGGACACTTAATTGGCACAATTATGCTGATTGACGCATTTTGCTTCGAGTGAGCCACACACACTTTGGTCCACAGCCAATTATAGCCACATTGTGTTTTGCCTCACAGGCTCGCCTGTTCTCCATTCGAAGGCAAGAGCGGCTCACATGTGAACGCTGAGAAAAACAGATCTTCTTGACTGGATGTTTTTCAAAAGGTTTTTGTTATTTAATAACCATTTTCCACATACCTTAATCAGACAATTTACGATCAGCTTTAAAATCCCTGGCACAGTGAAACTACATCAAACTATGTTTACAAATGCTGGGAATGACATGACTCCAGTTGTTTTTCATGAGCGAAACCTTAAGTGAGATTCCGCACTGACTTTTGTTTAGTTGAATTAGTAGACATGTGAAAATCAGATGAAAGCTAAACCTCATTTTGCAGAATTGGAGAGAGGAGAAATGCTGATTGGAAAGTGGCTGCGAGAGGCTTGTCTGGATTGGGATTTGAGGTCAACAGCAGATCAGAGTCTGGCAATTTACTGCCTTAGAGAAGACTCTTTAATTGACTTGGATGATTTAGCATGCAAACTCCTGCATGCTGCTGCACTGCATGAATGCACGTATTGAAGAAGAGGCCTTGTTGGTCGTGGGCCAATATGTATAGTCGACTGTCTATTGTTGTTCTGTCATGGTCCACTTGTGCTAAATACAAGGTCACGATGTTCCTGTGTTATGTGTGGCTGATAAACACACCACTATTTAGCTTCACTAATGCTTTTAAAGGATCGATTCACCTAAAGTGCAAACAAACGTTTTCTCACCTATTTGTCATCTTTGTTTGTTTAAGATATGTTTCTGATATTTCTGTCTCCATTAAAATACAATATCACTCAACAGGAATTATCTTTCCAGAAAAACACTCCTGTTACTTTGAGTAATCTAAACACCTCACTATCAACAGTTTTCTCTGTTTTCTGCAGAACAAAGTTCCAGTGGAAACTGTTTACTGTAACGACGAGCCACCATAACAGGACAACATGCAGAGAAAGAGAAAGACGTTTTGAGCACCATAAGCAAAAGGAGACATTATTTTTGGGCAACTGCAAGTGAAAGCCTGGCCATAGATAATAATATGAGTTATATATATTATATATATTATTATATAGACATATATGTCAAAAAATATTTGGTTGTTTGAGAAACTGCTGAAGACTACACACAAACTAGCAGAAGTAGAAGTTAGCTAGTGAGTGCTTGCGGTGCTTCACAAGACTAAATTCATCTCTGATTCACAACTTCTGACTGGCTTTAAATCTCATAGCACACGTTCTCAGAAATAAAGCTTAAATAGATACATGTGGTGACAATAACAAGCCAATATGATCTGTTAATATCCAGGAAACCTACCTAGAAGCACTCCACATAAAATCAAACTTTTCAAAGACCAAACTCCAGTCATAAGATAATGCTGATGTCTGATGACAGATGGTACCTCTTCTCACTAAACTTTTTCAATCTCGCAAAGCAGCACACTTCCAATGTGTTGTAATGTAATGGAACAGTCATACACCTTGGTTTGGAAGTTTGCTCAACATTCACATTTGCACCTGACATCATTGAGATTCAATTACAATCAACTTGGGGAACACTATTCACTCTGGCATTTCCATTATCTCATCTATGTAAGGGGAAAGCATTAGAAGTCATAGTGGACAATCATAAATTCTACAGTACACACACACACCTGCATTTAAACAGCCAGGAAATGGCTGGCAAAGCTATTCAACCACCCACCAAACTGTCGTGCACTTCACATTCTAATACTAATGCAGCAGGAACAGTACCATATCAGCCCAGGAACAATAGATTAGAAGGAATAATAAATGAAATATAAATCAGATTAATCTTTGATTTGTGTGATATTCTTCTCGTGAACGCTGTGCGGTAATCTGAAAAGGTCAAAGAAGTACTTAACAACTGAAAAAAGGCATCTTGTTTAAGTGCAGAGCTACTGCATAACAACATCCAGGCTCAGTGCCAGACGTGAGAGAAGATCACTTACTTCTACTTCAAAATATGAAACGATTTCTGAATCGAACCATGCAGATTATCAGTAATGTGATAGTCACTGCTGAACTGAGTCTCAGCTTAGACACAAGAGCTCTTGTCCTTTTCCTGAGGCTTTGTGCTCCTTTTTTGCAGGGGAATAATGTGACATTTCCCCTCTGCTCAGTTTCTCCCTGTTTTCACTGGGCTATTTTATAGCAGGCTATAAAGATGAAATGTGGGGGCTGTTAGGGCTCTTTCTCCAGAATCACTGTGGTGTCCCCTTGACTAAATCACCACTGGGAAAACACCAGTGATGGGACAAGAAATGAGTATGCAATGGTCTACTTTTCTGCTTCTCAACATCTGATATGCGCCTGGAGTCCTGTGCTTAAAGACACGTAGCGATTCCCAGTTTCACATTATACACCTGTGCCCCGGCCTCAGCTCTCATCTCATAAAACCACAATCGGCCTCAGGGGTCAGACATGCCAAAACTGCCCTAGCTGTCCTCTTTGACCCCTCCTTCTCGCTTTCATTGTGCTTCCTCCCCATTTTTTTCTAAGGATTACCACCTATTGTTGAGTTCTATCCAGAAACTTCTGCACAAACGTAAGTCTCACAGTGTTAGGGTAGAGAAACATGGAGAAGGTTAAAAGGGGGTTGTAGAAATACTGGAAGCAGAATTTGAATTGCACTTCATGCAAATACAAGTTTGCAGATGCAGATTTGCAATCCAAATTGTGCAACAGATGTCGGGAAGTAAAAAAAAAAAAAAAACATCTCACACGTCAACCTTCTGGGAACCAAAATTCAAATATTACACATCTTTCTCTGTGGTGGCATAACCGTGTCCTCCACGGGCATCTACATGTTGACAACACAGCAACACACACATGGATGGGGGAGCACATGTACAAATACTTGACCCTGTGTAGACATGCCATAAATGCCATCCCTCATCTTTTCACAATGAAGTGGCCACTTCAGTCCCCATAGCCCTGCTGACGTGTGACTCTTCACAAGGAGCGAGTCTGAGAGAGACCGAGAATAGTTGTAGCTACGGCTGAAAGTGACAGAAATCCCTCTGTCAAGAAAGAAACAAAGCAGTGAGCTGTCAGTGAGCTGGAAAAGCTGTTAGCTGCATCTGTGGCCAAAAAAACAGCAGAATCCAAACAATGGTGATGTCCATTTTAAATCGGTTGCTGGACAAGAAACACTCCTAATGTGCAGGGAAAGCCTTCCTCGATCCTCTGTGTGTATCCTACTCATAAATCTTGCAAATTCCCATACAGCTCAAGTAAAAACAAATCTGTCCAGTGCCACTTCAAAGCATTGCTGTGTTATGAGTTTACAACCCAGACTTAGAGAAATGTTTCAGCGGCTTTGGACTGAGGACGGGGAGGAGGAGGGGTGTTCTGTTTCTTATGGCTTGGCACCCTGGGCCAAGCCACTGTTCTGGACGTCTGAGTGAATTTGAACTGACTCACGAAAGAGTGTGGCTCCCTGCAAATACACAAGTTTGACAATCGTGCATACAATGCTGACAGCCGTACTTGTAGTGTCACTGACGGATAGAGAGGGTTTTCCAGCCACCGTGTCCCTTCACATTCCATGGATGAGGGATGGAGACTTGCTTACACAAACTCTTCAAGTGCGTTTGTGTCCTTGTGTTGACAGGGCTAAACGTTCTGCTTGGGTACCACCAGGTGAATGTCTGAGCAGGTCCCCTGCGCTTAAACACTTCGCAAAATTACCTGGTTTTAAATTATTCAGAAAGTCAAATGCTTTGTCTAGGAAACTCAAAGCTCAGTTGAATATCAGCCTGTTGTGGTGAGATGTATTTTACAGATGAAAGGGTTACAGAAAAAAAATTTACTCTTAAACATAAAGGAGCATGAGCTCAGCCCTAAATACAGCACCTGTAAAACAAATGGATCTGGAACAACAGCGTGTGTGATCTTCACGTCAGAAATCCAAGTACTATCAGTACACACTTTGTAAGATAGGGAGCTTTACTTTAATACAGGATCCATTATCAGTGAATGCCCAGAGACTCACCTGCAGTAGTTGTGGCTGCCTAAACCACCCTCTCCGTTGGGATATTTGAGGGTGTTGTAAGGGTGCTGGAACGTCTCATTCCAGAAGAGGCAGGGTTTACCACCGTGCAGGCTGGTCTGGTTCTGGAAGCCCCTGTAGTCCTCTCCATTGGCAGTGTAACACTCTGAAAGACGGATTAAAAAAAGCAGTTAGACATCTATTAAGAAGAAAATCAAAAGCTCGGTGAGAGCTTTTGAAGAGGCATGTAAAAAGCTACATATGTGACCCGTTTCACCGAGAGTCTGGTTTCAGTGACGCACTCTCGTGTTATTAAAATGTTTTAGTGAGTTTGGAATGATCATAGTTGGAATAATTGTATTCTCTGCACAGGCACAATTCATTTTAAGCTCTAAAAATGTTAGAGTAAGATCAATCACTGTATTGTTCCAATTAATGTGAACATATGAGCACAGAAAAAATGCCCCACAGACATGCAGCAAATGCAAACATGGCTCAGATTTGCAGGAAGTGTATAACAACCATATGGCCAAGTGAGAGAGACTGAGAAAGAGAGAGAGTTGGGTTCCCAAGGCAAAACAATGGTCGTTCGGAGGCTTTTCTTCCCTGAAAAAGGGAATTCAAACAAACAATGGCTGATGGGAGCATGATGAGCTATAACTGCTCATCGTCTCGAGTCTCAGGGGGCCTCCATTAAGAGTTCTAGCAGCTATAACTGAATTCCTCCTTGGATTGCATCACGATGGAAAATATTAATTGATTATATGACTGTTATGATTACTCATGCTGCAGGTGCTCCTGACTGCTACGGCTGTTGACAGAGAAGAATACCCTGTCAGTGTATCCACAGGGGATAAAAACTGGTTTTTCTCCGTCTCCATACAACATTAACTTTTGCAAAATGTAAACGCAAAAGACGCCACAAGGGCAAAGAACAGGGTTTTTATGTGCGTTTTTTGTGCATGTAGCACTTCACACACAAGTTCACATCATGCCTGTCAATCAAACATTAACAGGAAAATACTAAACTCGCTTGTTTGGCTCGTCTCCATGGGGTCTTGTTGCTATGTACGCGGTAAGCCAATGACCGGCTCCTTTCATCAAGTCAAGCTGTCTGGCCTGAGTATGAGCTAATGCATTGCAATATGACAGTCATTATACCCCTCGGTGAGCCAGCTGTGCTACAAGGCCCTCTCTCATTCTCTTTTGAGTGCAAGGTTTCCCAACTTCCTCTCGCTGCTTTGTCCTATTTGTTCTCCTCTCTCACCTTCTTCTACTCTTTCCTCCTCTGCTGCTTTTGGCTTTTCTGTCAAGGCCTTTCAACTCATAGACAAACATTTCTTTAGGGATTGTTTAGCCTCTCAGCTTTGCAATGCAACTTCTGTAGTCTGTTGCCAGATCCAACCTTAGATAGCAACCACTTGAGGTCATTTCACAGGTCTAGTGGAGTTTGTAGTTAAAGTTAAAAAGGTATTTTCTTATTTGTGGGATATCAGTAAACTCCTACATCAAAGTTCAGTGTACCAATAGCATTAGAAAAACATTTTTAAATGATTAAAGTTAGAATTGTAAGTAAGAATGCTTAGCAATTCACTGGCCACACAGTTGGTTGCACGCAAACACAATCCAGCTTCTTGCATCTACCACCAAAATATCGGTAACACTTAATTTAAAGTAAATCAGCAGGACGCCCTGTTCTCAGTGTGTCAGCCAAAGTTGCATTTAATTAAAGTTGTTTTAGCTGTGTTGTTCAGTTAAGCTTATCAGGCATCCATCATCACAATGACAGGCGTTCAACAGCAGCAAGGAGCTGCAGGGTGTCAGGTTCCTGCAATTATGATGCCACTCTATTGTCTGTAAATGTCTCCTCTCTCTCTTAGCAAATTAATACCGCCTCGGCATGCAAGGATATCAACCAATGGATCATAAATCCACCTGAGAGTGGCTGAGTCAGAACACAACTCTATAAAATTAGAAAAACAGCTTAATGGTGTTATAACAGGGGTTATGCTCTTGCCCCCCCCTCACACGAGAGAGCAATGAGAAAGGTGGAGAAAATTTGTTGTCATCGGGCTGACACCCAGAGGACAGACAAAGTGTGTTAAACAATGCGCATTTAGAAGGACTGAATGGCTGCATCTGCAAAGGATGCAGATGATACCCATGAAGCAGTACCCTGTAGAAAACTTGACAGATAACTTTTGTTGTGATACCAACATTTGTACTAGCTGGAACTCAGACAGTCACTGTATAATATAGTTTATGCTGATCTGGGGAGACAGGAATCATGGGAAAAATTATCATTGCATTCATATTATTCACGGCAAGGAGAAAAAGAGAAAGAAAGAGAGGGAAACATTGCTATTGAGAGTTTGGCACAAGCACGATCATGAGTCACTGCTCCCCAAAAGCAATCACGACTGTTACTACCCCAGTCAGAGAGGATAACATCAGGCAAGGACAGGGCAACCAAATGCATCCCAAATGAGCTCATGTCCTTCAAATATCTTCTCCACTAAAAAGAGCAGGTTTTAAAATGGCCAAATATTCCCCCAACACACTGTATCAAAAAGAAAGAACCAAATGACTTTGTAGCCGTCTCTTCTACTTCAGGAAACTTTACTTTTGAATTTCAGGATGAAGCAGAGCTTGTCTGCACATGGTCGCCTTGGAACGAGCTGCTGCTGGCAATCATCTCGCCCTCCTGTGGCCAAGTTAGCTTTCCAGAACGAGATGGCAAATATGGCAGTGTTTTGCCACCGGGAGGGATGGGGGAGGGCGTGGGGGTTCCATGTGGTTTCAAGGCACCATTTGCTTGTGGTGGGAATGGGAAGTAGTAGATCTGCAAGGACTCATAGATAAGTGAGGCCATCGTAAAGATGAATGGGCCATTTAAGAGCCCCGTGGACTGCCACACATCTATCAAGTGTTGGAACAGTGTGGATATGGCCATTTTATCCTTGTCCTGGAAGAAATGAAGAGCTCATCTGCTTATTGGACAATCACCACTTCAGGCTCACTCCTCTCCGAACACGCCCAGCCCCCACCTCACACCCCTTTCCTTGTCACCAAGCAACTGTTGGGCTCTCGTCACATGGGTCGTGGCTTTCTTGTGGTTTCATCATGGGCCGTGATGGGAAACAGAACCACTGCCGCATGAAAGACTGAGAGAAGGGGGGGGGGAAGGCTCCTATAAAGAACATGCAGATCTACAAATAGAAAAAGTACGGGAAAGGGAAGAGGAGGACTCGCCTTTGACCAAGCCCTGCATTCAGAATACTGCACCACCCCGGCAACATAAGAGAGGAAAAAAAAGAAAAACAGCAGAGGATCACCGAGAAAGAGCTAATCACCCTGTTATTATATTTGTTGGGATTTGTGGCTAATGATTTCCACATTGCAACTTCAAATGCACTTGATGCTCTGAGGGGTGGGGTTGGAGAAAATGAGGGAGGTGGGGTGGGGGGGTGGGGGGAGTACGGAGCCTTGGTCATGTGATCTCAAGAACACAAACAAACAAGCTAACAAACAAATGGTTTCTCTGAAACGCGTTGCCAGGTCACAAAAGCGCTTATTTGTTGTGTTTGCTACGAGGGATGAAAAGCAGGGATAATTACAGACGACTGCTTCCTCACACAGGGCTGACATAAAGAGCTTCCTTCCATCTTTATTATATGCTTCGAGCTCTGGTACCAGCAAAACAGGCTTAGCGCATGAGCAATATTTCCTCTGTAATAAAATGACACTGAATGCACAGAATATTGCACAAAAAAGTGACGTGTAAAGGCACCAAAACTAGAAGCTATGCACTGAGAACATAAAAGGTTTGAGAGACTTACCAAAGTCTACAAACAGCATTACAGAAAAGGTAGATTATTAATACACAGTCTACCACAATATGTTTTCCACTCCACAGTGTGCTGGTAGCCATTAATGTTGTGGTGCTCATTAATGTCAGTGTAGTAAGAACAGAGGCCAGGGCCAGACCAAACCAGGCCAGATGTAACGGGTTACAGGGTTCTTTTTTGGGGGGACACAGCTGGCTGCAACACAAGTCTGGTTCCCCTTTTCCCCAATAGCATCCATTTCCACATCAAAACCACATCAAACTTCAGTGGGTCGCAGAAAGATTGCTTCACATTTATAATGCAGGTTTTACAGACAGTCAGATAGAGTGAGGCTGTTTTGATGAAGCTGGATGTTGGTGAGGTGAAGTCAAGGATTTCACGGGGGTGGGGGGGTGAGGGGGGAGACTGCTTCTCTGATCTCTCCTCTCCTGTAAGAGTTTTTTTTAATTTGCCCATGCAAAAGGGTCAATGAAAGTGCAAGAGTCTAACAAGTTAAATCTTCAGACAATAAGATTTTATAGTCCCTCTTCTCAGAGACTTACCAAAGTAGGCCTTCTTTTCCTTTTCATGCTTTTGTCACAGGTTGTAGCCCCGGATGACCAGGCCATAAACCATGACCTCATTCAGTCCTAAATTAGCCTCCATCACCATCATCCTTCCTGAAAAAAACCACCACCTCCTGTGTTGACTACCACAGTAGCCACAGACCCACAGGACTCCCTGCCAAAGTTGCTGGGTAGCACCTCTAAAACATGGCCCCATCTCAAGCTACACATAGTGCAGTCCCTATTTATTTTAGCTCTATAATGGAAAGAATCTAATCTTCTGCAACCACTGGTGGGCATAGAAAACTGCCAAACCCCCTCTGTTTTAAGTTTTTTGTAGCAAACATGGAAAGCATAATTTTTTTCCTTTTGCTACAAGCTGCTCTTTGGCCATAAATTTCAGTGTCGTGTCTTAAGTGGTTTAAAAAGAAATCCCCTCTGCAAACATACCGAAGCAGATAAAACTTTTACCTTTGTAGGATTTTCCTATCGTAGTGGTGGGGATGATATCTGAGAAAGACACAGCACAGATGGAACAGGGGTAGTTTTGGCTCTGTGAGTGGACACTGATGTACCGAGGTGGGACAATTTTGAATTCCGCTTGGCAGACATTCAGGGAGTGACTGATGGGCTGCATACTGACAATGACATGAAGGACATTCGGGGACTTGCTGAAATCCTGGGGGGAAGACACTGGCAGAATGTGAACATCAGGGGCCCGCTGGCCAACCTGACATGAGGCTAGATAGGGTGCCGCGTTCAATTACCTCCCTCTGGCACCTCCTCACCGTTCCTTCTAGTCACACTCCGCCAAAAAAAAAAAAAAAAAAAAAAAAGAGGCCATACTTTCAAACATGGTTAAAAGCTTCTCCCCCCTCCAATGCTGTCCTTGCTTCTCATAGTTTCACATACCACAAGCACACATCCCTCCATTCCATAGGAAGATAGGCATTAAGGAGTTAAACAAATAGGAGGGGAAATCTCCCGCATACTCAACATATGCCAATGAACCTGCTCTAAACCAATTCTGACACCAGAATAAACAAGACTTGCACAGCCAGGGGAAAGCAGGGACTATAAGTGAGTCGGAGGAGGGAGGGAGAAGAGATGTTCAGGGAGGCTGAGGTTGCACAATTAGCGCATTTGAGTTTGATTCATCTTAACCAAATTGCAAATTACAGCAGAGCACTGAAACGACAGGAAGGATTGTAGCGACAAAAGTGACGACAAGAGAAGCAAAATTAAGCAGAAACGAAAGAAGAGAGAAAAACAGAGAGAAGGCAAACAGAGTGAATCAGGCTGGGACAAAGGCTGTTTTTATGATCCTACAAATTGTTAACCCAGGCTCTAATTTTCTCCTTCTTGTGCATAGCACCAGTGAAGTGAACACTTGTTTTTTTTTTTCACATTTCCCCATGTTACAGACAAGGCTGACAAAGCCCAGGCTTGTAAAATTAACAGCATACACAGAGTTAGTTTCTCCAACACCAGGGGTCTGAGTCTGAAGGTGGGAGCTCTGTGGCGCAGCTGCATGCAGGGGACATTTACCAGCCAACAAACAACTGATGTAGGGCTTAACAGACAGAAAACAGGTTGTTAATGCTTGTGTTCTGTGCAGAAAACACACATCACCATCATATGGTGTCTTTGATAGCCAGAGGATTCAGAGCTGGTGATACAAGGCATGACAGCTAACTGCTGCTAATGACCATCCGGGCATCACACAGGGTTGTTTTAGGCTTGCTCTTCTTTATTTTATTTGCCTTTAAATGGGCAGTAAAATGATCTCTGACTCAACACGCACAGTCAGATATTCTGATAAACATATACAGTGACCAAACATGCATTAATCTGCACTACCCACATCATTCAAGCTATGTTTTTCCTCCCTCCTGCCCAGATGCAGTTACAGTAAGAATGAAAGGGAGCAATTTTCATCAGTAGCACAGCCACAGTATTTTAAGATGGATCCGATGTGGAGGGAAGGGAGGACAAACACACATACATTCACACACATAAACATGCACACAGACTCCTTTGTTCTCTTAGTGGTGGGGCTAGTGTCATTGCAGTGATGCCATTCTCACCCACTCATCACTGTACTGTAGATATAGCCCACTGAGTGAGTGTGTGTGTGTGTGTGTGTCCATCTGTCAATCCCCTAACTCCTCTCCTCACAATAGGGCAGCCTCCCAAAGGCAGTAATCAATTTGCGGTAACATTATGTAAGCTGTGCGGCCGGCACGGCTTCGGGTCGCCTCCTGCGCCCTGCCTCGTGGGATGATTACCACGTTTTATGAGGCTCCACTGACAACATTTACATTTATACACTGTGATCGGTTTCAAATCCATAGATAGGCTCTTTGCCATGTACGATGACCACCTTAAGCTCACGTGAGAGCCATATAACACCTCAAAGAAAGGTGAACCACGCAAGAAGAGAAGAGTTGTCGCTAAACACACCTGTTTTCGATCACCCTGTTTGTGCTCAGGTTAGCTGGTATCTGAGGAATGTAAATTATATGTGGTTAGGTTTGGGCTGTGTCAGTGCTGTTGGAGGGATTGTGTGCAGCCATACCCCCCCACCCACCCACCAGCTCCTCTATCTTTTTCTCTTTCTCTCTCTCTCTCTCTCTCTCTTAGAGGTCCTGTGTGATTACAGGTCCAGGGAAGATGAGGTCTGACTTGGATAAATAAAGGTCCCAGTGTGAGGGGAGGGAGCCATCTCACCTATGCTCCTAATGGTGCAAAGAGAAAAACAGACACTGCTGCACAGGATCAAAAGCTGAGATCTTTGTCCTGTTTATTCTTAACAGACTTCATTGTTAAAACAAAATGTTTTTTTGTTTTGTTTTTTAGAGTGAATCATAGTAATTGGAGGAAAGAGAAGCTGAACCCATTCTGCAAAGCAGCAGGACAAATGTGCAGTTTTCCATTGAAAATGTGAAGTTAGAGACATTAGGTCAATAAACTGTACAACCCTCACACAGAATTATTTCTCCTAGCAGCTAGTGAGAGTGCAGGAGTTATGTTACTATCTAACTTTTTTCAGACAGAGCACTCCTTTGCTCCTGTGTCGAAGAGTTTTAGATTTTGCTTGATAAGTCATTTCCTGCCAGCTGTCATATTTAACTTGGGGAATGAGTAAATTTAGTCTAATTTAAACTGGGGCAAGTGTGTAGGGGGTGGGGAATTCAATAGATACTTCATAGTTCAGACTGGTAATAGGAAACAAAACTTAAGTTTTTATCTCACCTGAACAAATTTGAGTCATTTGCTCCTTATGTTAGGTTTGTTTTAACAACCTTTTCACTTTTCAGTCTTTAGCTTATTTCCCCATTAACTAATCTTTAATCTATACAATTACAAAAAACAGCAAACAAATGTCTAATGTGACATTTGCCTTCCTGCTTTGTCCGACCAACAGTTAAAAACCCAAAGATAATCAATTTTTATAATAATTTTCAGTTGATTAACTAGCTGATCAATCAACTAATGGTCTATATGGTTTAACCCCCAACATTATTGCTGCCAAAGAGATAAAAATAAAATAAAACCTTGTTATTGATCCTTCTATATATTCTCCCCGACCACCACGGTCAAGTGTCAAGTGATCAGCCTGGGAATCCTGAGCTTTATGGGCAGAGCTGAGGCCCCTCTTTGGTAATTGTTCCCTTAAGAAGAGGAACGACACGGTTACTGGTAATTTGGCTTAAGTTGATCAAATGTCTGAGTGATTAAATGGAACCTAAGCAGACTAACAGGGGATTTCGGGTGAGGTTAAAGTGGAATGGGGGGCTTCAACATATCGAGACAAAAAAAAGACGAGGCTCAGGCAACTTTTACTTGTTGCTTGCTTGTAATGCTGGATTAACAGGCCCCATGTGGGGAGCACAAACACGCACACATCTGCATCCAATGCGTCTCCGCCTCGCTCATTTATAAAGTGGCAAGCACGTCACAAGCATGGTTGTTTTGTCTATCTTTGTAAACTACAGATGGAGGCATTAGTCTATTCCCTCAGCATTCCTTGGCATGTTTAGATGTTTTTTACACTATAATCCATCCAGATAGCGGAAAAAATCCCCTTTACGTCATGGCATTTTGCCTTTATCTCTCACTACACTGAATCACCTTATGATTTTAGAACAATCTCTGATCATTATCACTATCATGAACATTCACCCCACTTGTGGAAGGTACTCTATTGTTTCCCGACATGTATGAATCTTTTTTTTTTGTATTATCATTTCGCCTGAATGACCTGGTCAGAGCCCTAACAGAGCACACATTTACACTGTATCAAATCACAAAAAGGTTGTCAGATAAACCGTAACAGTGCTTGTCCAAGGACACAATAACAACAGCATAATTGGTTGCTACGGTGGGGACCACAGTGTTCCATGTTCAGACCCCTTTTAACCAGCAACGTCTCTAATTCCTGATCTTGGCTGTGAAATCGATCCTTTTTCACTGTGGTTTGTGTGGCTGTGGGAAGAGTAACAGTACTGGGAACCAGATGGCTCTGGTAAAAGACAAGGGGCATCCCAATGGCCTCCCTGAGAAGGAGATATATTACGGAGGATCTATTGAGGGCCAGCAGATTCTGTTTCATGGCATCGGCCGAGTGTGACCACCCCTCAGTTGATGTTGGTCGAGGGCTGGTGCCATGTAGACTGCTGCAGACCCAACCTGTTTTGTATTCACCTTGGGGAGCTGTATTCACCTTCAATGCAGTGCAGACAACTAAATCAGGGCCTCCTGGTGACTTGGGTTTCATCCCCTTTGAGTTCAAGCCTCTTTCAAACAGCCTCGTTTTGCAATGGGATATCACTGGTTCCACGGCTTGAGGGGCAAGGGTGGTTTATGAAAACGGTTGACTGAAATGTTCCTGTGCACTCGTGAAAACGGCTCCATGAACTGTTTGAGCTCAGTTAACTCAGAAATCAAAGCTCGAGTTAATGGACATTTATTTCCATATTCTTTCAAAAGCAACCACACTGATACAACCTCTATTCTGCGCCGTCTGATCCACTGCACATACACTGTCACGGCTTCTTAGCTCAAGCTGGCTTTGTTCCTTTGTTTGCTGTCCACTTAGCTACGCCTGTGCCCTTTACTTGTCCAAATGTTTGCTCTGTCCACTTAGCCATGTCCACTTGCTTGGCCTCATCAAATCAGTCCTGTCTGTGGGCGTTTCCTGTGAGGAAGAAAGGTGACAATTTGCCTCTTCAGCCACAAACTACTGAAGTTGGACACAAACCAGACCCCGGGGCTCAGCAGCAAAATGACTTTCCATTTATTTAAAGTGGCTGCCATTACTCTACCGCAGTGAAGCTCAGACCTCAGTGGCCCTGGCCCAACCAAAACTGCAGTATAAAAAGAACTAAAGTTCGCCGGACAGGTCATGTCTCACACAGTAGCAATTCAATATCCTCCTGTTATGTTCTTGGTTACGCTTCTCAAAACTCAGAATTGCATATGACACCACAAAACTACATGGTTGCTTTGAAACTCAGCCTGTGGAGATTTTTACAAAAACACCCAACCAATCACTGGCGAGATGTTTGGAACATGTTACATATCTAAATCAAAGAAAGAATAACAGCTAATTTACCTTAATCATACTGTGTCAAAGCCTTTATTAATAGTATGTTCAAAAAGAGAAATGCAGAAGCAGGAAGCCAGAAGGGTTCTGCGGTTGTACGAAAACAAATCAAACCAAAGTCTAATCATGTTTTCCTGTAGTTGTGGAAATGCAGAAACAATACTCCGGCCAATGACCACTCTTAAGGGAAAGCAAAGCAGAATTTATTTTATCAGCAGACTCAGAGCTGATAACACTATTTTGATTTTACGTCATTTGATAAATCCATAAATAAATGAGAAAGAAAGTTATACTTTGTGCAGTGTTTTCATGCATCAACATGATTTTCCTCTCCGGGGCCTTCCTTTAAAATGACACGCTCAACAAATTAAATTGACTTTTGATAATGAAAACAATTGTTTGCTTGAGATTTAATAGAATTCATAGAAGAGCATGAGGCTCTGTAGTATTTCATTACTGTTCTCAGAGTATTTGATTTACCCCTTTCTCTCTGTAGTCTGTTCTAGCAGATGGGCTCTGACTGCTGCAGAGAGCACCGGCGAAGCTGAGAGAGAATGTCATTTGGCATTGACTGGGGTGGTTCTCCTCATGCATACGCAAATGTCAAGGTACACAATGAGTCCAGGGACAACAACAAAGCTCATGCATAAAAGTATTCAAATGTGCAAAGAAGGGAAAAGAAAGCATAGCAATAGAAGGAGTAAGAAAACCTTCAGTCTAGACAGGTTGTGACGAAAAAAAGTTGTGAAAGAATAAGTAAAGATGCTACAGTGCAAAACCAACACGTCACCGCTCATTGGGAAATATACACTAACTGCTCTCGATTAACCTTCGAGCAACAAAACCTCACAAACCACTATTCTGGCCACAAGAGTGGAATCTCCCACCTAAACACTGTTTATCTCTCACAGGCATGACAGTTGAGCAGAACCGGCAGTGACTTGACAGTTTAATTCCATGTTGTCTCACGGGGGCCGCCTCCATAGAGAAGGGACCATGAGTGACACACTCAACCTTGCACTATTTTGTTTGGGGACGCCTTTTTCTCTTGCAGCTTTGTGCTTTATATGACTATCGCATCCGTCATGCCTTGTCACCTCTGAGGGGGGCTTCCCATGCACCAGCATTAGCATCAAAGATCCTAGAGCTGGAACTACCCGGCTGCTTTGCATGCTGGGTCACCCGACCAACCGCCTGAGCAGGTGGTGATTTTCAAAAGTTGAGAGAAAAATGAAGGAGTTGCACAGAGCGGAAGTTTAAAAGGAGAAATGGGGAGAGCAGAGAATGACACACATAGAGGTATTTTGATCAAACAAATGTAAGCCTTTGAACACGACATAACCAGAATCACAGAGGCATGATAATAGCATGATTGTGTTTATAATAACTAGGTCTGTTTCTACGTCTTAGTGGTTGATGGTTTTACGGGAGGCCCAATTCCTTGGCATGGGAGACCAAGGGCGTTGCCCGCAACTTGACCTCTGTAGGGCACCACCCAGAGGTCAACAGGAAGTAAATGGGCAGCATGCTGAAACAGAAGCATTTCTGGCTTTGAGCTTTATTTTCCTCAGCTGTGAGTCAGATTCAACTTTTGGCCAACTAAATGACTGAATTCTTAAAAATTTTGGCCTGTCTTCACAAGTCAAGACATGCTCAGTGCCATCAGTGTTGGGCTATACGAAAAGGAAAAAGCTCTGCTTCTCTTCCATTTGAGGCATTCTACTCTTCGTTTCTGGCTTCTCTGTGAGGGCAACTCTCTCTCCTCATCTATCACCATTCTAGGTAGCTACTGTCACCAGGACACCAGATTAGGTTTGTATAATCATCTATGGCTTAGTCTCCAATTTACTTTACTGTCAAAAATACAAATGTAGACTGCGATGTGATGCTCAGAGGAAGAGCATCTTGCCATCTATCCGTTAGGACTCTCAATTTTTCCACGTGTGGTAAAAATGATTTTTGTCTTGTTTATAGACGGGACTTCTCAAATATAATGCCGCATATTGTAGAAAAAAATGATCACACGAAAATGATCACACAGTGTGACGTCATCCAGCATTGCATTGCATTTCCTACTACATTTCCTATTACTTCGTAACACGAACACTACTTCTGCTGGTTACCTGAGATAATCAGACCAAACATAAAACCACCAAGAGAATTATATTACAAAAGAATATAACAAACCACTGTGCTGTGTTCTGGCATCTAACAGGCTTTAAATAAATAAATCTGTTCCTCTAACTGGATTTCTCATATTTCATTGTCTCAACAACACAACCCCACCATTGCTTTCATGTCTGCATCCAGCCTAACTTCTTATATTATTATGGATTGATTATTGATTATTTATATTTATATATATATATATAATATTATATATATATAATATTTTCATGAATAAATTCTCAATCCTTTCTTTAGTATTAAAATAATGACTTAATTTATTATCAGACTTCTACATTATATTAATATTAAGTATAACTGTCAATCAACGTACTAACATCTATCCTGTATTTCAGGTATGCTTTGAAACCATTTCATATCAAAATTCAGCCGTTTCCATTCAGACAAAGCGAGATAGCTTCCTACTTCAGCATGTATTTCTCTACCAGTGAGTAGAGCTACAGTAAAAACAAACTGTTATAGCATTTCTCCACAATAACTCAAAAGCCTGCTCTGTTGTTGAACACTTCACAGCCCCATTGTTTGTGTTGTTTTTGTTAGTGTGTTTTATTGTCTCGCTAAACTTCAACTCTTGGGGCATTCCATCAAAGATTTATGAGGGCTCCATATGGGCTGGTGTGAAGCTGATTATGCACGAACAGGACACAAAGACGAGACGCACTCAGCGGGTTTTCTGTGAAAACAACTAGGACTTAATGACTGAATCTGGGTGCAACCTATGTGACATTTAAAGTAGCGTACTCTAAGGTTATAGGGAGCCCATTCATTACTTCACCCATCCTTCTAAAGAGAATCGAGAGAACAGACAGTAAAAGGAACCACATGTCTCTGGTTAATTGTTCTGTCCTGTGATGGATTCAAACACTTTTGCATGTCCTCGAGTGAAAGACAACAACAACAGCTACAAAAGCCATGTTTCCTCTTAGCAAGAGGAAACTCTACTCACCCACATTGTTTTGGTGTGATATGCCAAGATATGAAGATCTGGGCAAAAGCTCAATGATAATAAGTATCACACGGCCTGAGGCACTCAAAGGGCTAAAAACACAACCAGTTAAAAAACACAGAAGCAGCTAAGCTATGTTCTTAAATATATGATGTTACTACTGATAACTCTCAAATTAATCCACACCTGGTTGTGAGGTTGTTTCTCTCTCTATGCTGAGAGTAAAGACCAAACAGTTCACAGAAATGCCTTTGAACCACTAAACCACTAAATTCAACATAAATTTAAACCCAGGAAGAAGTTAAGATCATAGTCCAACAAACTAGCACATAACTAGCCTAGTTTGCAAAAATGTCCTCACTCAGAAAACACAGTCACATCATTAATGATCTCACATACGTAAGCATGTCTCCCACAGAGCGCGCACACACACACACAGACACACACACACACACACACACACACACACACACACACACACACACACATAGCACAGCACAGCACACCAATCTGCCCCAGTGGTTTGTCTGAACTTGTGTCTGCTACACAGAAGCTCACCAAGGGAGGAGAGGTTTCCATCTCCATCTCCGTACCGGAAAAGTGGGGGTGACCGCAAGGCCCACATCTGAGACCCAGACCCATGCACCCTCTTCCCATAATGCCCTCTGACACTCCCCACAGTAAGCACAGAGGGTTTACCCGCACACCGAATGCCCTTATGTTAAACTCTTTAAGAACCCGCTGTCTCTCCTCAAACCAACGCTCCATCGCAATCACCTCTGCCAACACAAGCTTGTGTTTCTTGAAACGGCTGAAGATAGTCTGTTATTATCTTTTGAGGCAGACAGATTCAAAGTATCCTTCACCCCCCCACCCCACTGTGTGTTAGAGAAATACGAAATACACACACACACACACACACACACACACACACACAAACACACACACACAAAGAACCCTGTGTCTCAAAGGTTGATGAAGACCAGTCATAAACTGCACTGTGTGGACTGAATTTACAAGTCAAGAGTGAATTAAATTGAGACAGATGCAGTGATTGTCTGTGTGAGGATGCATGAGAGCTGCGGACCGGTCGGACACATGTGGTAGTTCGTGTGTTACAGGTGTGTGTGTCTGGGAGGAGGAGAGGGGAGAGGGCTTACATAGGAGATAGAGGAGGCCTCTCGGTTTGACACTTGACGTGGCCCCTTTAAAATCTTAAGCAAAAACACTGGAAGTTTATAGACTCCAGATGGGTGCAGCTGCCTCACATCTGAACTTTACATAAACACACACACGTAATGCTGAAACTGTCGGACGATTAATTGTGTCAGAAATGGCAAACACTTGTTGTTTTCAGCTTTCTAAATGTGAGCGTTTCTGCTTTTCCTTATTTGATAGTATTTAACACATTTCATTTTTTGGGTTTGAGGCTGTTGGTTGGTAAAAATGAGTAATCTGAAGATACTGCCTTTTACTAGTTTTGGAAACTTGATTGAAAAAACTTAATTGAAAGAATATCCACACAGTCAGCTCTGAAACTCAGATTTTCAGGCCACAAGGTCCATGTCAACTGTGCAAACTCTTTGTGGTGACGTAGCTTTTCTCAAGTGCTCCAAGGTCAAAGTGCATTTTTGACCTTGGAGCACTTGAGAAAAATAACAAGAGATCACAGTAACTGATCAACTGCAGCTCACACGTAACTGGCACAGGTTTGCACACAAAAAACAAACTCAAATAGTGGACTTACACATGTGTAAACACTGAAAAGTATACTTTCCCCTACTTTTTAGAAGCAGGTGAGCATATATACACACAGACCAAGCATTCTGACTTGATGTTAGGCTAGACATCTGAAAATAATACAACCCACATCCTCTATACTCTCATCAATAACACGTCAACCTAGTGAACACAGTAGCTACATATCTGCTGCCAGGCCCCAAATCTGGTCCAAAAACTAGACAAACAGTCCAAACCCCTGTGCGAGCTACACTGTGCAGCGTTTTACACCACGCTTCAGCCACCTCGCCTACTACCCTACAGCGACGCCCAGTTTCGTCTGCGGCTGAGTGAGACGGGTCTGGCAGGGTCCAGGCCAGCGTCATACTGCAGCTTAAATACAGATCAAGCTACAAAAGACAGATCACAACACATGCTGTCATTCATGCGCCAATCACTCTATTTGGAGCCTGCACTGCTTTGAGAAAAACAGAAAGCAAAGTGTTGAATGGGAGAAAAGCTTCAATATTTCTGGTTAAGTCTGATAATAATCTACCTTACCTAACCTGTGGCAACTTAGTCTGATAAGATATCTCACTGCATTGTAATGAAATCAAGCCTTTGCAAATCATCTCACTGCGGCCTTACAAGTTGTTTCATGCGTGTCTAGTTAAACAGAGACTTGGCAAAGACTGCAGAAGAGAAGAAAGCCCATAAGGCTCCTCTAACCTTCTCTAATTAGTCCAAGATTCAGTTGGTCGAGCACAGCCTGATATTAACCTGATGTTTTCTTCAACCGCCTTTTGTTTCTGACAGCTCTGTCTTACGTGATCACATAATGAGAGTGTATTCCATATTGCCAAAATGTCACAGCCAGTCCTTTTCAAGCCTCGGCTCGACACAATGAAAACAGTTTTCCTTTAAAAGGTAAATGAACAAAAGCCTCATGACAGGTTGCAATGCCGTCTTACAATCACATGTCACAGGTAGCATATGACTAAGCTCTGTGAGCAGCTCAACAAAGGCGCTCAGAATTTTCAAAAGAAAAGATGACAAGATTGATAACGCTCTCACATCTCGGCCATTAAATAGGAAGCTGAAGCCAGAAGCTGGTTAGCTTTACTTAGCACAAAGACTGGAAACAGGGATTAACAGCTAGCTTGGCTCTCTCCAAATGTAACAAAATCCACCTATCAACACCTATAGCCCACTGATTCCCATGTTATATCCAGTGTGTTTTATCCATATAAAGAATGAAACAAGGAAGGCTCATAGCCAAGAAATAGTCCATTAACCCCCCCTAACACAATATAATGTAATGCTTTTTGTACAGATTAAATGAACCAAGTAAAATGTGTTCATTAGTGAGATTTACAGGAGCTCGTAGGCAGGTTTCATCAGCTACTTGTTCCTTAGCCTTTATACAATGACCTAATTACAATGATCCATTGGCTGCTGGATGTAACTTCACATTTAACGGAGCAATACGAAGGTCGTACCAGTTTTCTAACTCTTGGCAAGAAAGCATATAACCATACCCAAAATGCTGAACTATTCCCTTGATCATCCTCCAGCTTGCAGGTGAAGACCTGCTGAGATTGATTACAGGTTATCCCCGCATGTACTAACAAGAAAACCACTTGCTCACCGTGCCACTGAATTTAAAATGGATCATTATAAGGGTGAGCCCTCTTTCTGCAACAGCAACTTTGGCGGCATCGTCAAACCTAAACGGCTCATCATCCACTTCAAAAGCTTGATGCATCATTTATGTAAACAAAAGACATGCTTGTGGATGCATGGTGCACTGTGGGACACTCTCCACCGCCATCACCCCCCCCCCCCCCCACCACCATCTACGCACCAGTAATAGAGGTCATGGATACCGGGAACATCAAGAACAACATAATTCCCTGCTTGAGCTTGTTCACCACACCGTCAGCTACATCATTACCGGCTTATGGAGCCGAATTCAATTACGCCTCATCCTGACACTTCTGACAGGATTCAGCTTCCACTTGTGTGTACGTTTGTGTAAAAGGCCTAAGCGGCTGCCAAGTGAGCAACGGCAGGCCGCAGTCAGACACAACGGCAATGCGGGAAAGTGGATGAGTTTCTTTATGAAGCCTTTGAGGCCAGAGGGAAGAGAAACCATATACATTATAAATAAGAGTCATTGGAACTAACACACGGGGGGTGTAAAGTGTGCTATATGTAAGAAGAGCTTGCTTTCATAAAGCCACTCAGCTCCTCCAACTACAGCAAACATGAGATCTCTAACCCTCAGTTACATTTCCACTCTTTTCCTCTCTGAGTGCATGTCACTGATCATCCCTCAGCACAAGGTGAAAACACTTCTTCTCTTAATAAGCTTCACACAAAGCTGCAGTCTTCCAAGGCAGTGAAAACACTCCAGTGTAATCGTTTTTGACGCTGTGTCACAAAAACAGCATCGGCTGGATTTCTGCAGCGCATAATAACAAAAAAAGAAACGCTGCTGCATGATCTAGCTGTGGCAGCTAATGGGAAACTCGGCTGTTTAAGAATTCATATTTGCACATGCCCAGATTTTACTTCTTAATAACATCCCTGACATGTCCTGGTTTCTTGTGACAGACATGTCCACATCTATAAAATCGGTCAGGATGATACTAAGCCACATGAGACATGCTTAAGTAATACAGTCATATTATCTGCATTAACTAATAAAACCCAGTCCACGAGCGATCTTGCAGCTCTGTCTGTATCAGTGTCCACTTTTCCTCTACATGTGTCATCTGCTTCCCCTGAAGTCTCCACATTTCCCAGCATGTTGCATCAAACATTAACTAAGATTGACACTGAAAATCCACCCACGTTTGGCACACATGAACGCTTTCCTGCTACTAAACTCTTCGTTAGCTCCAGACACTAAGCAAATAATCTGTAGTTATTACAAAAATAAACCATTACACAACAGTGAAAAGTAAACTAGGTGTCTCCTCACTGCAGGAGGGCTGAAGGTAGCAGTGTCAGGCTTCCCCCATTCAGTTTGACCTTTTAAATTGTACAATCTAAACATATTAAGGGCATCTGGCAAGAATACAGCAAGAATAGCAGGAAACAGTCACCAATTGTATTTACAACAAGAGACTGGCTTCTTGTACAAGCATTAAATTATTGTTTTATTGTATAGTAAATATGGCACAGCTGATTTAAACTAAACACAAACTTGGCATCTCTTCTCTCCACTGTTATGAGGGGGAATGCCATAGCTTTAAATACTTTGTTAATACATAGGTACACATGGGAGTACTTACGCACTAGCCCAGATGGCGGACCCTCTAATTTGAAATCGAGGGTTATAATTAAGAGACAAAAAAATTAAAAAGGAAAGCATGAGGATTTCCTGCTTCGACATGAAACGCGGCGCAAATTACAGCAAGGAGCAGCTTGGTTTATGTGGTCGCCATTATTAGATATTCACATTATGACAAACTATTCTCCGGGAAGGCAGCTTTGAACGGGGGATGTAACTTTCTAAAGTTCTGCAGATAGACGCGACCATAGCCCCGCGTATTAGTCAGAAGTTGATGGTAAATTAAATGGATGATATCAGATGACTGAGCTGAGGTTTTTAAGTTCATTTCGGTGGGGAGAGGGGGGAGTCTGCATAGTTGGATTAAACATACAATGGCCTGTAATGCAACACAGCTCACACTGATGCTGTGACTGAGATTAAAACATCACAGACGTAAGTGTGAATAATTATCGACGAGCCGCAGCTGCAGCAGATGATGCAGAGCAGGTAAACAGCAGCACTCCGAGCGCAGGACGCGTAAAAGCTGCCGGCTCGCGTTAAAAGTCAACCCGTACAGTGATTAAAGGAAAACGGCACACATATGACAGCGCAACGGTGCAGAGCCTCATCCAGTTCTGCATCGGCCCCGGTTACGTGTGATGTCGTGGCCGTGACTCCACAGGTCTGAGGACACCTTTGGATTCGAGTTGGACCAGATGTGTTTACCGTGTAGGTGTGGAGGCAGCATTAAAGCGTCTGATCAGACCAGTCTTTCAGCTCACATTACCCGACTCTCTCTAAACTAAAATAAAACAACAGAACGATTTCCCCTCTCTGCTCTGGCTGCACTCTGCAAACCTCCAAATTAAAGACAGCATGTAGGGAAACTGCGCCGCAGCAGGATCTGGACCAAGACGATGAACTATGAATGAAGTTACTGCGACTGTGACATGTTCAAAACCGACCACGAAAACATCACAATAAGATTTAAATAAACTGCCTTTCTTCTGTGTAATCTGTCAGTTACCAATAGGTTATGAGCTCGGCGCGCAATGGAGCAACTTTGGAGACGCTGCCGAAAATGTACATATTCATCGCAACATATCCTCGTAAAAGGCGGTAGAAAAGTTTCACATACCGGTGTCGAAATTACTAAAAGCTGCAGAAGATATAAACCCAGCGAGGAGAAGAGCAGAAGTGACTGTCCAGGAATCCATCGTGCGATTAAAGAGTGTAAAGTGGCTCTCAGGTGAAGTGCAGCCTGACGGACTGATGCGCAGGCCGGCTGACTGTTGGACGGACGGAATCTGTGCAGGAGTCGATGTTCGGCCGCCTTTAAAAAGTCTCTAAACTTCAGGACAGGTCCTATAGCTACTACTACTCTGACACCGCAAAGACGTGACCAGATAGTAGAAAGCAGGGATCCTATTTCCAGCCCATGTGACAGGAAATAGGGGCAATTGATTCAACCTGCAGCGCTGGGGAAGCAGCAGAAATAAAAGAGGAGGAGGGAGGGAGGCTGGCGGTGCTGGGGCTGGAGGGTGGTGCATGAAGAGCAGGTTAGTGTAGTACAAACAGATTTTCCCTCTTTTCTAACTGGATTTAAAGCACATTCCACAGAAATATACCAACAATAACTTAAAATGTACAGCAACACTAAATAAACCAGCAGGAAAAACTACACAGAGGGCAAAAACTATCTTTAAACACCACTAAGTCATCATGCAGTAGGCGCATAAGTGATGCCAGGACTACCATAAAGTTCAATTAAATTCATTTCAGTCTATTTTTATAGCACTAAATCACAACAAAAGTCATCTCAAGGCACTTTACAGTGTACGGTTTTAGACTTTACAGAATATAACTAAATATAGAATCATAAAGAAAACCCAACTTGTGCAGCACTAGGCGACAGTGGAGATGAAAAACTCCCTTTAATGAAAGAAACCTCCAGCAGAAGCAGGCTGGAAGCAGGGTGGGCGGCCATCTGCCTCGACCGGATGTAGTGAGAGGAAAGAGGAGACAACAAGCAGTAGACGAAACACTGGGCGGGTTATTAGGTCCATAACTGCACACTGGAAACATCCAGGAGAGAAGACACAAACTTAATCACATGCAAAGTTTGACAAAGGTCACTGTAAACCACGCTAAAGAGAACCAGAGCAACAAAAAGTCCCATCGGGGGTACTGTGGGGGTATTGTTTTGCTTTTTATGATGGGTTCGAAATGTAATTGGGGGTTCATTAAGTTTGGAAAACCCTGGGTTATGTCATACACAATACTAAACTGCACATAAAGGCAAGTCAAAAGGCTAGAAAGCAATACATCATTTATTAACTACAGTATAGAAACAGATTTTCACATGACCTTGGTAGAACAATGGTTTTACTATGCAGTCCCGTTTAATGCAATGTAGATTCATTAAGATTTAGAGAGGCTGGGGAAATTGTTCTGCTGGAGTATTTCTTTGACACCATTTCTCTCCCTGCTGCCTGAGCTGTGTGATCAAAGAAATCTGTTAACAAAAATCACATTATCTGTTCAGCTAATAAGTAGAAGTAACATCTTTGGCATAAAAGATGTTCTTTGTGTGAGTTTTACTTTTATTTATTTCATTATTTATTTATTTAGTTGATGGAGCCGCATTAAGAAATGAGCAGATAACGTTGACATTTTAATTCTAGGAATTCATTTTAGGGTTGATGTCGTTTCTGCATAAAGAAAACTCAGCAGGTTAGAATATAAAATGAGGACGTGAATAAACACTAATGGTATGTTACTCCTTAAACATTTCCTTGGCATTTCCTACATGCGTCCTTTAAAGCGCTTCGTGTCTCAGTCTCATTGGAAACAGGTGCATAAAGTGTGCGTGTGTGTGCACCTCTCACCTCTTTGCCATTTCACACACGCAGACCGATCACCTGAGGTGTGAAACAGCACCCTCGTGTGTTTCACTGCACGTATAGTGTATCACTGTGTCCAAGTGTGTGTTAGCCTAAAAATAGAAAATCCAGTATGATCTCACCACTCTGGAAGAAAATAGCCCAACATTTATTTTGCCAAAACCGACAGGGTTGAGATGGGGGTGCTGGGAAAGTAATCTAGCATGACGTGTGCCCTTTTGAGAAATGTAACTGTGTGGCCTTCAGATAATGCTGGTAAAAACGTCACTTCAGTAAAAGACTGAGCTTCAGAGAAGGTGGTTTATTATAATTTAACCATACTGACAATTTACCATGCCTGTGACTGAGAGGTCGAACTTTTCCTCAAACTGCATGACAGTCTCAAGTAAATGTTTTGACAGTTTATATAATCAGTGCTGGAATATATGTACAGTTATTCCCATACTGAACTTTAGTACAGTTTTCATACTCAAGTATTTTTATACTGTGCTTCTAAATCACTACTTACATACTGTACTTTTTAATCCACTACTGGACATTTATTATTTTGGATTTATTGTACTTACAATACTTGGAAATTCAAGAGCATACAAACAAACATATAACTTTAGAAAATATGCTTTTTAGTAATCATGTAAAACTACATGTTTTGCACCACACTGCAGCAATAATAATGTTTTATGCAACAAAGTAAACCTCAGTGGAGCTTTTTCTTTATATAATCAAAGTCTATCTAAAATGTGTCGTCACGTTGAACTGTCCAAAATCCAACCAGATTCAGTTGTTCATCATAAAACGCTAAGAAAACCAGGATATATTCACAGTTGCAGTTGGAATCTAGAACTGCTCAAGTGATTTATTGACTATGAAAATACCTACAGATTATTTTCCTGTTGATTGAACAACACTATCTCACGTAGACTCAATATCATTATTAAGTATGTGACGTGTGTATTTGCTCACACAAACCAGAATTACTTCTCTCAGATCAGACAAAAACTATGTCCGTATTAAAATTCACCTGAATTGGAGTCCTGTGATTACCTCCCATCACCCCTGTTATCAGTGTGTGATGTTGAGCGGTTGTGTTATAGCAAGGATTCCTTTGTGTTCTTTGGTCTCTCTGAGATTCTGTGATCACATGATCACATGTTGGACTTGTCTGTACACGCCACCTGGCCTCATTCCTTGCAGTCTCCTGGAGTAACTGTATTTCTGCTGTTTTGTTGTTTTGCTCTCTACAGATAAAACTAAGCTCTTCCACATATTGTTATTTTAGCATTTTTCCTTTGACACCGTTAGACTTTTCGTTAGTCTGTGAACATCAGATAACTATTTTTTAGCATCGGTGGCTGCAGTGAGCCCCCTCCCTCCCTGCATGTGTGTACTGCCTGTTGAGTTATGCAAGGCAGAGGCTGGAGGTCACACCAAGAATAATCCACTGAGATGTATTAGAAAGTACTCTGGCATCCCTGACCTGCCTGTCAATAGGAAGTTATGCATAGTTGAATTAGAAGTTGGCCCAGATGCACTGAATTCACAAATTCTGGAGCCAAGACTATGTCATGTCCTTCCTCTGTCTTGGTAAACACGAGTGCCCTGAATCCTAATGCCACATTTCTCTCCTTTGTGGTGAGAACTATTTCTCCTTCTAGACTTCTGTTCTTGGCATTTGAGAGACTCTGTTACTGTATTATACCTGATCCTCTCATGACTGTCTGAGCTTGCAAAAATACTGTTGCCATTTCATTCATCCGATAGAGACCAAGAACTCACAGTTTATAGGGTCACTAAACCTCAAACAATTATTCACTTTCGTTCAGTGGCAATGAGTCATTTCATTTCTGTGTTTACTGTTTTGTGCCACCAACTTTTCTTCTACCACTTCACTACAATAAAGATGAAAGGGATTTGGTTATCATTAAAAATGACCTTTAAAACCAGCAGCGGTATTTCCAGAAACATTACTGATAATGACTTAATCATTTGAGTCACATTTCCAGAACAAATTTGAATATGGCCCCTTGTACGTCCAGTGTAAACTGATCACTACATTGTTCTGTGGTTGTTATTTCTGGAAAGACTTGCTATTGAAAAAACAAATCATCACCATGTTTTTGAGTAGGAATTTCAATCTCAGAAGTTGAACACATTAAAAACTGGCAGTTTATGGCAATTAATGCATTTTTGTATTTGGGTGAACAATTCCGTTAAGACTAGCATCTTCCAGTAGACCCACACCTTGCTGCTCAGGCTAAATTTAGAGGACCGGGAAAGTGTGCACTCCTGTGAAAAAGCTTCTCAGTTTTTGTCTGTTTCTGGCAGCAACATGACAAGAAGAAGAATGATGATTTTGTCTCCTCCTTTGACTTCACTGTGAGTCACAGTTTGCTGTCAGCATCATTCTCTTCAGTGCCAAAATAATCTCTGCCATCGCTTGGCTCATTACATTAATTAAAAACAAAACACGCTGGCACACACACTGACGCACAACTTCATGTGTCGACTCCTATGGGGGACACAGTGAGTCAATGCAATTACTCAAGCAAAGCATCTGGTTGTTGTCTGAAGTCTGTGTGACCCGACCAACACCCCCCACGCGGCCACATCAGTGTCTATATGACCCACATCATTAGTGGTTTTCCACACAACACAATACACATTTCAGTGTCACTCTGTGACCTCAGCAAAGCTAGGTTGAAGTGGACTCCCCTTGACAAAGGGCTGCCTCTGGCCCCATCTGTACCAGCAGCAACCCTTCAACCCCCATCTTCTCTCAGATCCCCCCCCCCACACACACACACACACACAAACACCAGAAAAGGCCACTGAGCCGACCCATGTTCAAAGCCAAGAAAAAAGC
>JAUYWH010000027.1:20566412-20589503 GCA_034779795.1 Ctenopoma multispine
CTTATTTTGAGTGTGATAAGATATTTTGACTAGAAATTAGACAAATATACTTGGTAAGATTTTGAGTTTTTGCAGTGTACTACAACAAAACGAGGCTCCAGACTGTGTGCACGCCCACACACAGGCACACAAACAACTCTTTGGATTAAACTCCACGTACACAGGGCAGAGATTTAATTCCTTCTTTATCGTATCTGTGCATCATACGAGTTCCACGGCGCATGATAAGGACAAAGAGGGAGAAAACGCAAACCAAGCATGGAGGAGTATGTTCCTTTTGAAGTTGTCCTTCTTCTTAGACCTAGCTTTGGCGTAACGCAGCTAGTTAAGCAGATCATTAAGCGTAATGGTTGGGAGGATTGCACAGCTTTATCTCTGATGGCGAGAACAAAGTTTCTGATGATCTGGGGGATTCTGGAGCTGGATTTGATGGGAATTCCCATGCCTGCTGGAACAGTTTGCTCTGAAACATTTTGATCTGTGCTAACAGACAGGTGCTATCATAAATCTAGTCAAGGAATTACTTACTCAGCTTTACATACTCAAACTTAAGGTATAGGGAGATAAAGATATCCTTTGACAGATTATAGCTGCAGTTTGAAGGTCCCCCCCCCCCCCGATAGACGCCAGTGAGGTTCATGTCTGGCAGTGAAGTGACAAACTATTTGAAAACCCACTTTTTTTTCCAAACTTTTTTTCAGAAAACATGATGAGGTGTTAAATCCTAAAACATCTTCATCAGTTCAGTTCTGACTACATAAAAGCCAGCGCAACAATAAAACGTGGCTGTAAGCAGGATGTGAGTGAAGCAGAAGAAATCTAATCGGAGGCTTGGCAGGCTGTGGTCACCTCTGGCTAAAAAGAGATGTCGAGAAAAGTGAAGCAAGCTCACAGGAAAAAACAATTTGTGTGTGTAAGGGCTCAACTTCTTCAAAGGGAAACAAACAGCCACTACAGAGCATGACTTCATCTTTGTTTCCCATTTAGAAGTGCGATGCTGCACATGTTTATTCATGAGAACTGTTGATCCGTGAACAAAAGCTCTATTTGAAAATGTTTTTTCATTCCTTTTAGTTCAGAAGTCAAGGGGGGTGTTTGAGGATTATTGCCACTACAATGGTGTCTCAGAATGAGAATGAATTTTGAAAATATTTCTCCTCAAGGCAAATAAAAGGCGGAAGCTAAAAACTATTTATTATCTTCTCTCACTTCTCTTTTGTCGGTACTCGCCACAGCTTTGCACTTGAACCACTCCAAATCGGGATATTGCTTCCACCCAGTATTCCGTGTTTATGAAAACACTAGTTTCCAAGCGCCTGCAATGAATTTATATTTGGTACAAGCTGTGTAGTGCATCTCAGTCCTTTGGCAACGTGCCCCTCCACAAGCTTTCAGTAGAGGTTTGTCCCCCCAGTTTCCACACTGCCGACTGATTGATTTGCTCTTTAATGGCTTCCTGTATTGGGCAGGGTCTAAGACGAACATCTGTAAGGGTGGATTGGGCATGCTGGGTTTGTATTGCTCTGCTGCGCTCATCTGCGGTGTAGTAAAGAGTAAGTAAAGTGAGGTATCTGCCTTTTCTGTGGCCTGGGAGAATGACGTGCTCCATTATAAAAAGAACTGACTCCAATGAAAAATGAGCCTTGGGTCCTAACGGTTGCTGGTCGCTGAGTGGATTACACTTCCTCAGGGGATGAAATTCGGCCTCTGATGTTGATGACTGAGAGGGGCGGTAAGACTAGTAGCTGGCCTGTGAGTGATAAAGTTATACTGAGTCTTAATGTCAAGAGCAGTTTGTGTTTGAAGGGCCACTTTTGTGAGTCCACACAGAAGCTGAGGTTCAGCTGTAGGTCGTAGAGCGAACATCAGTGTGGATTTGGCCTACTTAGCGTGCCAATAGTCACAGCTCTGAAACATAAATTAACACTAGATTGAGCTTGTAAACAGATATAATCTTTAGAGTCAAAGCACCAAAGGACATCACACGAGATTGGAAAAGAGCAACACGCTAAGACAAGTACAACTCAGAAGTTTAGACATTTACTTATAAAACACAAAATATTGACAACATAGACAGATAATATACAGCAATCTTTTAAAATCCATATTTGATTACTTTTTTGATAACCTACATTATGTTATGAGGTAATGCCCATACTTACTGCTTTAGGATTGTCCTGCATGTTTCCCTCTAGATATTAAAAAAATATTAGTATATATACATATAATTAAAATAAAAATCAAGCTTGTGTTTTTATCTGCCTTAGGATTAGCTGACTTTGCTCAGACCTTCTCCCTAACGTTACGTCTTTATGTTGTCAATGACAAAACCCAAAAACAAATCTCAGTTTGGGCAAGCGCCTTAATCCCGAAATCAATCTTTATTTCAACCTACGCCTTAAAATTAGGAGTTAACATCAGAAGACGCTCCTCAACCATAAGGTATTAGGAGGTAAGGGACAAAGCACACCTGCAAAGCTGGAGTTGACATGAAACAAAAGCACACCCAAAACAAAAAGCCTCATCCAAAAGCCACTTCAGAAGCCTTTCTTCATAATCCAAGGACGTAGAGCAGATCTGAGAAATGGGAAAAGTCCCACGTGAAAGCAGCAGGCTTCAGAGCGCATTAGCATTTACTTGTGTTTGAATTTGATTGAGCTAATTACGGCGGGTTGTTTGGATGATGTGTGTGCGTAAACATTCGGGGTTAGAACAGCCCCCCCACCGAGATGAAAAACCCTCAATTTTCATTCATACACAATTAATCAGCGTCTGAGTCTGCAAACAGACGCAGAAGCTTGCTCCAATGCCTCTGCTGTGAGCACTGACTGACATATGAAAGCAGGAGAATTTACACCCAGTTAGGAGATTATACAGTGAGTGAGTCGCTGATACTGCACAAAGACCTCAGACCATGACACACAGGGAGACTTAAGGGGATATCAGGAATGGTTTCATCAACAGGTTACACAGTAACGTGAACTTCAAGTTCATAAATAAAATTAATATGTTTTTATGTAAAAAACAATAAAGGACCCAAGAGCCCCCAAGGCATCGCAGAGCAGCAACAGTCACTGGTAAAAGATGCAGCATTGCACAACCGCTAGTTAGGAAACAGTGTTTGCATGCGTCAAAAAAATTCAAAGCTTTCCATATCCAGCAGGCCAGGTTATTTCAATTAGCCTCCAACAAGAACCCTTCTTTGCCCAGCTGGACCCCCACCTATCACTCTTTGGGATCAGCCACACAGGACTCTGTCACTGTTTCCTTTTACCCCCCCAGGGGCTTTGTTTCGGAAAAGCAGAAGTGAGTCAGGTTCAAAGCAGAGGACAAGACCGCAGGGTAACATGAGATGACGGTGTCCAACGGGGCATGTGGCTGTGCCAGACGACGCATGCCTGCTGGCTCAAAGTGGGGACGACTCTTTATATCTCAGTTCGTGTTGTGTGTGTACACACGCACACAGAGACACACATTCAATAAAAAGACATTTAAAACTTTTAAAAAGCAAACACCGTACAGGATTAGAACTCAGCATTAATTCATTTATTGTTTCCTTAGTTGCTTTTTCATTAAATATTTATAGATGCTTCGTTTCATTAGTTTCCTCAAATACAGATGTAAAAAAAAATCTCAGAAATCAAGTACTGATAGAGCACGAAAAGTTGATCTCTAACTAACTTTTGGGGATGTTTCTCTCCCGTCACTCAGCAAAGCCCTTCGTTTGACTGAAGGCTGCGAGCCCACACAAAGGCTGCGTTATGAGTTCAAAGTCTTTCAACCAAAAAATGATCAGGTTCACTTCACATTTGACATGAATATGAACACATCTGGTCCTATTTTAAACTGAGCAGGGGAAGGGAGTGTTGATTGTAATGATGATATCTCCCTGTAGTATTAATACAATTCTCTGTAGCGAAGATCGGACGTTCAGTGATGCGAAACGGGAATATAAAAACAATCATGGCATCACCCCATGCACAATTTACCACGACCTGGAGGCTTTCCAAACTAAACAAAAAGAAAAACATAAGGCCAAACAACATGCCGAAAGCTTAAGTAGTGCCTGAGGTTTTCCTGATAAGGTTAACGGGTCAATAGAAAACCACCGGCCTAATAAACAACATGAGCCTATATGATTTCCAAATTTTCAGCTTACAAACATATTTGTTGTCGTTGGCCACATAGTTAGACGTTTTAATGTAAGGTTGTGTAATCCATAATCGAAAGCCAAAGAGCTTTGCTGGTCTAGTCAGTCCACTCTTGGGTCCCCATTTCTTCCGGTTTCACTTTTCTCTCTCTGAAAACACAATGAAAGAAGGTTAACTGAAAGAACGTTGGAAATTATGAATTAAAAATATATTTTTTTAAATAATAAAAAACTACTCCTATTTACATTTACGTCTAGGTCACTATCCCCAACTTTCCATAGGTATTTTGGTCAAATAACCATCCAGACTGCCTGTCCTTCTGTTCCACGGGAGTTGAATAATTGGAGAAATGGTGAACACTTGTTTAATCAAGACTGATCACAATTATGTTGTCTGGTGATCATTTTCAATTTTCAACTTTTCTGCTGTAATTAATTGTGTTTTAGTGCATATAAAATGTATTAGGAATACTAAAACAATCACATAAACGTCAAAGGTTTTTTGACATTAATAGATCAAGTGCTTCAGTCAAAATGTGCCACATAAGTATCCAATTCTAGTTTTGATGCTGTCCAAATTATTTAAAAGACAAGTTTGTTTTTTTAAACAACAGCCATGTAGCCACGTGTACAATGAAATGGTTCCTGGTCTTTGTAATTGCTCTTCTACAAAGGTTTGTCTTTTCTATCCCTCCATCACAGATCAAAAAGAAAATGTCCAGGATAAAGAGGACATTTTGCTAAAAATGCTAAATTACCATTACCAATTACCATTACCACAAAAAGGATAGTTTTGTTGTACTTAAGATTACGATCATGTTAAGAAGAGACCTCTCAAGCGCAGCACTAGTCATTGAACCTTTATTCACTCAATTCTCCATCATACATTTCAAATATGCTTCAAGTTAGAAGAATCTCCAGGATTTTGATGGTTTGAAGCACAAGATATACCAAAAGTATACCTCACTTTTTTAAGAGTGCTTCCACCCACGTTTCCTCGATCCATATTAAACCCCTTGCCAGGTTCAGACAAAGCCCCCCTCTACGTTTTTGATGTGTCATATATCAGAAGTGGAGTAGACAGAATTGTGTACACACACACACACACACACCTTATGGTGTAATGACTTTCTTGCTGCTGCGAGCTGCAGAGCAGTAGACCTGTTGAAACCTGCAGAGTAACCCTAGATGAGGAAAGTACCCCTGCATGTCTGAGTCTGAGACGCAGTGAACAGAGGCACAGAAGGTCTTCGCTATCTACTTGTCATACACAAACACAACACATACTTGTACATGGAGTTGTGTATCACTGCTTCTTTCCTCCAGACACGCAAACCAGACATAATCTGAAATATAGTATGAACCCTGCTGCTTCCATCCTGCTGTGCCTCTGACGTTGGCGAGGAATAAAGGTGTCTGTACTTGTTCCTAGGGGACTGTGTATGCATGTGTGCATGCATGTGTGTGTGCATGTCGGTGTGACCACTCACACTCAAGGAATGTATAAGATTTCTCTTTATACATTTAGGCTACTGTATGCAAAGAATGCTTCCTGGCTCTGTGTGCCCCGGGTTTCCCATACAAGCATGTGTATCAGCTTGTCCTGTGTGTGTGTGAGATCAGCTCCCTCATCTACAGACCTTCTGACACTCTTCGTCTCTTTTTACACCTGGCCTCTTATGATCAAGGCTTCAAGAGAGGGCAGGTGTGCTCTCTTCTTGCCCTCACAACATGAAAATGAAGCAGTTTCATTGCCCATCTGCTCCAAGTGCTGCTGGGAGCAGGAGGTGACTTCTGACATCCATCTTTCTTCTTCCCTGCTGGAGTTATGATGGGGGAAAGCCCAAATGAAGTCCCTGAGCCCATAAAACAGGCCTTTAATTTTCTTGTGTATGCCCAGGAGCTATTGCTACCATTAGCCTCTCATTTCTCTGGACTGCGGTGATAAGTATGATCCCAGAGGGGATATAGGTTTATTTGATTTGATCAGATCAGAAAGATAATTTATGTGTAACAGCCAGGTGGACGGGGCATGTTGGATATCAAAAGAGAAGGTGGAATTCATTGCTTTTGGGTTTGTGTGTCTTTGTTAATGCAGGGAAAGTGAAGAGGACCTCTAGCTAGTCTCTAGCCGTACTGGTTTTCCCAAGATAACATTGATGTATTCAAAGACAGAATGAAAGAGATAATGTAGACAAAGGGCTACAAAACAAAAACAAGCTATAGTGATTACGGAGATCTTTCCATTGGTGGTTTGTACTGTAAGAGGGAGTATAGTATAACACAGCATAGTATAGTACAGCGCAAAGTTAGAATCTGAAAAGTCAAACCTTTTTGATGCGAGTTGCCTTTGTTTTAAAACTGCCCATAAATATATTTGAATTAAATACCTTTGTATACAGCAGTTTTTAAATTCCCTTTACATAGATGGAAAAAACACTGGAAGTCAAGAAGCAGTGAGTGGTTTTGCAGAGTGTGTAGCTTGAAAACAGTCCTACAGTGACGCTTAGACTAATGGTCAACTATATTCAGTTTTCCAATAACACCAAAACTGTATCTAAAGTATTGCACTTCCAATCTGTGTCTACCAAATTATTTGTTATATTTGTTAGATACGGGCAAATTAACAGGAATTCAGCAGCCTAAAGAAGAGCAGTGCATGAACTGAAACAATGCTCACATCGTAGGTGTGATGTGGAATAATACTGACAGTGTTGGCTGGGTAATAAAAAAACCTGCATTAATGCATTTACAGCAGAAATCAGGAGCAAAAAAACAACTTAAACAGCAAGTTTCATAAGTAGTATTTGGAAGCACTAGAACTGATTTTTCTGTGAGGTGAATCATGTGTAACCCACCTGTATTGTTTCCTGCTGTGTAGTAGAACTATTACTGCCATAGCAACCAGTGCTGAGAGAGAACCAACAGCTCCCAGTACAAACCCCACGCAATCATCTGTGAAAATCACACCAACACAGAATTAGTCACTGCTTTCAGCCATTGATCCGTCTCAACAATCCAGCCATCCTCAACATCTTTTAATATCTGGATCAATACAAACTCTAAGACAACAAGGGAGGATTTGATGTTCGAAGTACAACCATGAGGGAAAACAAAGATCAATCAACAGTCTTGGTTTCTTTTAGCAAGACACCCAGTAGAGCGGCTCAGTAGCCAACAGGTCTGTGTTTGAAGCTCCAAAGTAATAATGGGTGTAACACTGTGTGTATGTGCTAGGTGTGGCTGACACTTACCATACATGTTAAGTTAGTTTTAGCTTGGTAAATAAAAGATTAAAGGTACAAAGAAATGCTAGAGCAACATTTTCCATGTACATGTTAGCCACAGTGTAGATATCTGACTTTTAAAAGAAACTATAGCTGTAAACAAAAAGTAAATGTGTAAATGTACAAATTGACCAAACTTGACTGGTAAATAAAGCATGTTTTTATAGTTTACAGCAGATTAGTATTAATAATACTACTCGTATGTGACTGAGCTGGGGACTGGCTGAAAGTGCAAATATTTTTATACCCACTGAGCTAAATTATCTGAATACCAAATATCCGTGAAGGTTCTCAGTCATCCAGGTCATAGTCAAGTCTGACTTGAGAAAGTCCTCTGGAGTTAAAGGGTGAAACGTCATCAAGGCACTAAAACAAGTCCAGTTGATATTGAAAAACCTTTTTTAAGAAATCTGAATTCCACAATTCCGAAAAAGTTGGGAACGCTGTGTAACAGAAGGCAATGATTCGCAAATCTTCCAATTTGGCAAATCTAAAACCATATTTGATCCACAATAGAACATAGAAACCATAGACAGCTGTGTTTCTGGATCATGCTCATATATGGCTTCTTCTTTACATGAATCACAGAATCATGCTTCTTTCTAATGCAGTGTCATCTCAGGGCATGAAGATTACGGGCATCATTTAATGCATTACGGCAAAGATTTCTCCAGATTCTTTGGAATATTTGGATGGCATTAAGTACTGTAGATGATGTATGATAAGCCTTTGCAATTTTACATTGAGGAACAAAATTCTGAAATAGTTTGGCAATTTATAAATGCAGCGTTTCGCAGATTGATGACCCTCTGCCCACCTTTACTTCTAAGATGCTCTTTTTGACCTGGTCATATTATTGACCTGTTGCCAGTTAACCTAACTGGTTGTAAAATGTTCTTCCAGCTCTTGCTTGTTAGTACAACTTACTTTACCAGCCTTCTGTTGCCTCTGTTCCAGCATTTGAGCCGTTTTGCTGCGATCGATTTCAAAAGGAGTTTGTTGTTTTCTGGAAATAGTACATTTGCTCCATTTAAACATTTCTTTATTCTAAATAAAATTACATCCCAACAATTTGGGAATTCTATACTGTACAACTGAAACTAGGTGAACGAAGTCCCACCAAAACTATTTTCAGCTGATACTGTACAGAAGCTGTGTTAGCAGTTACTTGGGGCACTCAATCTAATGTAACTACTGTAGGTAACATCTTAATAATATCTTCCCCATTTAATTCAATGTATGAGCCCCCACTCCAGATCTATTTGAATTACTGAGATGTGAGATGTCAGGGGACGTTCAGAGGAACCAGGCTAATGCAGAGGTAGCTATTTAATATATCATTTGGGGCAATGTTGCAAATTACTAAACTAACGTTTTAATTTTTCCATAATTGACTTCTATATGTTGTATATCTATATGACATTTGTCCCTACAGTATGTATACACACACTGTATGTACATTCTTAATGCAGGCCTTGAACAGCCTTACTACAAAAGGCCATTGTGTTCCGGTAGGATATCAGTAAATGCAAACATCTATTTTATAATTAACATGTCTCAAACAAAATTGGCTTCGAACAACACAAAGTTGCACGTGTTTAGGTAATACAATGATCATATTTGAAACTTTCCTTTGGGTCTTAGCAAGTTTTGTGAGACATTCTCCAATCTTTTTGACTATTCATACGGTATACCAGGCCAGAAGTTATTTTTTAAGGCAGCAAGCATACAGACATTACAAGGAAGATAATTAGGAAGGAAGTACTGTCACAGTCTAATGCATGAACATGAGCTAAGTGTGGTAAAGGTTTTTCCAGGTAGGCACTGAAGGTGCTAGTCTTTTAAAATGTCAGCTTTGCAACATGAAACACAAACACACACACACATGCAGAGCCACACTGAAATACACACCCACATGTACAAATATTCCCTGAAGTTTCTAAACCAATCAGTTTCGCTACACATGGCCAAGCCTCGGATGCAGCAGCACTGGCATCCAACTGTTGGACGCTGAAGCAGCATTAGTGCGACAAGCTGCCCAGAGCATAATTGTACTGGGAGCATGTGTAGGACTGGCAATCAGTGTTAACATTCACCCACTTCAATTTTTTGCATAGCAAAACCTAAAGTTATCTCATTACTCCACTGAACAGAGCTGCGCTGATCAAATAGTAAAGCTCCAGCGAGCAGTAGCTCTCAGTTTTCCAGTGAGAAGGTATGAACACATTACAGACATCATGGGGTTTGAATAAACAAGTAAAAGAACAAAACAGACCTTGTTACATCTCAAAAATAGTTTACAACACTTGTCCCTATCATTTGTAATCTAGCATTTTGTTATAAATTCAAACTCATCATCATTCTGTCCTTTTTCCAGTGTTTATCTCCTAAAATAATTGCAAACAGGCGATACTGATAAGAAATTCAAAACTGTTTTCATAACTACCATGCCCGTACAGCCCTGAGCTACACTCTTATCACATAAAACATTTCTTAAGATAGAGATGAGCTTTTTCTTGACAGATCTGATATCATCTTAAAATAATTGTGTTGACTTTTCTCTCCCTGGCAACAGTAGGTCTTTGTACCAAGCTACTGTTGCCATCCGATATATTTACTTCACCCTCTGTGAAGTATTTTTTGAATCTGTCAGACAGCAAATTTTAGACATCAAATATTCCACGTTCAAACTTCAACAAGCTGCGTAAACACTCACAACACACAAAGCTTGTAAAAAGCCAACTAAAAGATTTCGTTCTAAACCTGCATTTTGACTACATCCATGACAGTGTTGGAGTGGGTTAGAAACGTCTACACAGCAGCAGCCACAGCTCCGATTTTCCTCTTTTTGATGCACCACCCATTTTCAATAGAGTAAAGATGGACTGCAGGCAGGCCAGCCAAGCACATGCACTCTATGAAGCAAATGTGGACTCATGACCAAAGAAGACATTTGCACTGTTATTCCGTTCATCTGACATGAGCTCAGGACCAAAGAACTTGGCAATATTTCTACACATATCAATGTATAGAGCTTCCTTCTTGCGTAATGCAGTTTCAGGTTGCATTTAGAGATGCAGCAGCAGACTTTGGTAGAAGACAATGGTTTTCCGAAGTACTCCCAATCACATGTGGCTACCTTCACCTCCAGAATTTATGCTCTGTCAGACAAATAATAGTTCAAGGACTGACAAATCACAGATTTTATTTTTATTGTATTTTATAAAAAGCTCCAGACAGCCAGTCTATATTATTTCATTTTTAAGTTAACCTTCATATATGAGTCTAGTCAAGTACGGTAATGGCGCCTTGTGCAGGCATTTTTAGACATCTGTGCTTCTGATCAGTGGTTCCCAGCTTTCTGTTTGACATACCCTCACAGCTTTATCAGCTGAGCTTTAAGTAGCCTTTCATTGACACCACATGTCATGTTTTAAATATTTAACTTTGAATTATTAAACTTGATGTTACTTAACACTAATCATTACAAAAAAAGCAGATTTTTATTTTTCACTGTCCTGGAATTGTCAGTGATTGGTCTCATATAGTGAATATTTTCAAGAGTCTGTTTTGTCTTTTCTGCACAGTGCACATTTGCTATTTTCAAGAGTCTGTTTTGTCTTTTCTGCACAGTGCACATTTGCTATTTTCCCCAAGGGTTACACGTGTGTAAGGCTGATCTTTAATGGTTACTGCAGTACTAAATATACTGAACTTACGGCAAGTATTAAATCTCAGCTGCTCCATCTCAGGAGGATGTGAGAACCACAGGCGGAAAATCGAGTGAAGCTTTGTCTTGCAGACCACGTCAGTTTTTCCTGTGAAAATTGCTCTATCCCTCTCTGGCAGCTGTCACCTTTCCTCTAATCACTTTCTTCTCCTCTTCACAAGAAACTCTATTAATGGTATAATGCCATTAAGGTGGTGCGAGCGTGTTATTGATATGCTGATAGTCAACCACGGCTATTGTTTTTCAGAAGATCGTGACAAGGTGCAGCTGAGCTAGTAAACTCTATAACCTTCTACTTCTCAAGTCTCCCACGGCCTCCCTGCATGTACTTACATCAAAGACACTTAAGGCAAGGACGAGGACTTTCTAACCAAACTTCACCCTCACCTCTCCAACACCCCCGCTGTTCCATCAGAAGATATTAACATGGATCATCAAAATACACCACACCCCTGTCTAAAGAAGGAAAAAGCATATTGACAAGAACAGCAGCACGTTATAATACATCTAAAATAGGTGGGGCTTTCAGTGATATACAAACAAAGATCAACTTTTGATGGAAGTGATTTACAGTCACCTCTGCACACAGGCACCGCTTCAACAGGACAACAAGAATTCAAAGTAGATGTGGTTGCATTTGCTCTTCAGCAGCCCCCTGTTTTCATCTCAACTATAACTCCAAGCACACACATTATGCTGCAGTGATTCATATGAGGGGAGGGGGAGAGAGCTGCCAGGGTGTCTCTTGCCTCTTGCACAATACCAAATACACAGGTCTGTATTTAGTATTGTTTACATCGCTAGAGGTCACATTTGAATGGTGGAGGTAACAGCTCATACAACACCTGCCATTAAGCACTGTAGGTCATGTTGACAGTAGTTAGCGCTGATTTTTGTAATGAGACTGTCAGAACAAGTGAGGTCATTGTCCAGTTGTGTGGGTGTGTGTTAGTTCAGGGACTTATTTACAGACATTTCCTAGACACTAGTTTTGTGCTAGTTTCTAAACTTTCTGGTTGGTGAGCGGCTGCAATAACGCTATAGAACCAGATCAGAAGATAGAATTGTTTGCTAAAGATAAGATTTGTATGGTATTTCGTGCAACAAATACAGATAGGTTGACAAAACCAATAGTAAGACGGCCAGAAAGTGTGTTACTGTGAGAGAAAAGCGAAGTGAACAATTAGAGATAAAACAAAAGAACTCACTTGGCTTAATAGGAAACATTTCTAAATAGGTCTGCACTAGATTACGAAGTTTTGAAACTAATACTGTATTTTTTTTCTAATGAAGAAGTTAGAACCGATTGCGTCCAGCTGTGGCCGGTTGTTTCACAGGCCCCAAATCTGATATATTAAATCTATTTGTCTCCGATTACAATCAGAAGGAAGTCTCTTCTTGCAGCTCTTAACAAGGAAAGGATGGGCCATTGAGGTGAAGCTAGAATAAAAGCAGAGGTGGACCACAAGTCAAGTGGCTTTGTTTCTCTGTTTCCTCTTACTTTACTATGGCAGATACAGTAGTTTCATGAGGCCAAAACACTTGACATTCATTAAATCTGAGATGTTCAGATAAGTGATTAAATATTTAATTTCCATTCTCAATGAACATTCTGTTCTGACCAGTAATTTTTTAAGGTTTCCTTAGCTCTGTTACAAACACAAAACATTAGGAATTCAGTGGGAGCTACTGCCACCTGATGGAAACAGCTGACAGCTACAGCAGCACTCGCTGAGAGTTCAGACTGGGGCAAAGAACTGAAGATCCAGGTGGTTCTAATTTGAAAACTCAAAGCCAAGCTAATCCAGGTTCAGAAGGTTACGGCTTTGTAGCTAATGGCCTGTATGTGCAACGGAGCAATGCGTCCGTTGAACCGTTCAAAGAGTTTGGAAGAGAAGAAGAGGATTTCAAACATGCCTCTCCGTTTTCAGTTGTACGGAATATGAAACATGTGAGTTATTTAGGAATAAGTAAGACAAGTAAGTTTATTTATGAATGTTACAAAAATGGATAATAACCATTGAAAATATAAAGATGTTGCATCTTTTAATGCTTTTGACATTATATTGTACTTGTAATGGAAACACATTGCACATCCTCCATGCAGGCTTTGGTCTGGTTCACATTTTTTAATAGTTCATTGTTGTGGTCAAGTCATTGCCAGGAGGGACCGTTTATAAATCTCTCCCTGTTCATGTTTAAGAATATGGAAATTTGAAAAAGATTAAATTTGCATGTTTTATGTTAGAACCAACCTGTGATACAGTTTGGGCATCGTCCTGTCCAGGTCCCATCATCCAGACAGCTGCGCTGTGTTGAACCATACAGCTTGTAGCCTTCGTTGCAGGAGAAGCTCAGAGTGCTGCCCGAAAGGTAATGTGTCCCATTCTTTTTCCCATTCCAGGGGGTGGCAAGCCAGCCACAAGACACCACTAATGAACAACAACATTAAAACATCTATGATCAAATAAAATTGTTTTCACTAGTGAAACACAGACGCCTCACTCCACGTTCACAGACACAATATTATTTTCTTAGATTAATCTCCCTCCATTCATTTCACTTGGTACCTGGCTCCAGGGCTTCCAACAAGGCTAGATGATCTTTGTAGGCCCTGAGAGTGGCATTTCCTATTGTGAGGCTCTGAGTGGTCAGGGTATCATATTTACAGAACTGTGCTCCTTCTCCAGAACAAATCTTCATCATTTCTTCCACCATAACATCATCAGGTGTCTCAGGTAGAGAAAAGGCAGGCACAAAAGCTGGGTTGTGATTTGCTTGTGGACTGTATGTGTCCAAAAGGTACTTTGAGTCATATGTGAAAAGGGAAGACTTCTTTGGAATAGTCCCTGTGGATTAAAAGATAAAACAAGCAGATAAAAATGTGCAACCGCTGCATATTTGTTTGAATGTTTGAGAAGAATAACAAAATGAATGTCAGTAGTGGAATAATAACGCAGGAGAATATCCTCATGTTGGATCTAAAAAGTTCTACTCACTGCAATATAAGCACAGCATATGTTCGAAAACATTAAAAACACCAACACATAAGACTGAATTAACTACAGATTGACCAACTAATAACTAGTTCCCTGGGTACTACACATTGTCATAGCAATGTACAGAAATTACTGCCAAAGCAACATACGTTTCACTAATCACTATACTTGGCTCAACCAACTGCAACTACTTTCAAACAGATGGAATAAAAAATATTAGAAAACACAGCACATGCTATAATTCGGAGATATGAACATGCTGTAAAATGCTGCAGACGTACCCTGCATGCTGTCACAGGTTTCTTTTGGTGCAGTCTTGACTTTGATGCATACAAAAATGTCATCCTATCGGCGTCAATAAATAAAATGATCCACAAGCTTAAACAGAATGTTTGCTGCAGTTAAATGCTGAATGAAATGATTTCATCTAAAAGGTCAACATTTTTCAAGTTTTGAGGGATATGTACTGTAATTACAGTGGAGACATTATTATCGTGTATGCATGTGGTCTGGCCCCAACTGTGTTCCAGAGATGTGGTTTATCTTGCACCGTGTGGTCACAGCCCTTGATATCTCTGTAATCTATTAAAGCTGTGCTAAGTCTAAACATGTGCCTTGTTTTCCTCTTGTGCACTCTTACAACATTTGTCAAAGTTTGAGCCAAATCTGGCTCCGATAAAGACATGATGAATAGTTATTAGCAAATCACAGGAATCAGCTCCTAATCATGCAATAATATTTATACTTCTTGCCATTCATCAGTCTGATTGTTTATATATATATATATATATATATATAAATGCAAAGTTGCAAATGAAAGTTCAACAGTCTTTCACACTCACAGCCAGCTCCAAAGGTGAAGATTTCCTCGAACGTAGCATTGGCTGAGGAGGTGACCTGTCCTTGCTTGGTCAACAGGTCATCTGTTGGGTCAGAGTTCATCAGACCCAGCAGACCCGTGGTGGCATTGGCGAACTCTGATGGCAGCAGGACAGTCACTGCCATGGTTCCTTCGTGTAAACGGACCTCCACGCCAGCACCAGAGAGGAACATCACTGTCACATTCTGAGGACTGGGGCTGAACACAAATACTCCTGGAAAAGTTAGATTTTGATTGAATTGTTAATTATTATTTACAATCCACTATGCTAATATAGAGTTATAGTAGTGCAGGTGCCACTAGGCAGAACTTACATGTTAAAATATTCCTGCTTTATCAACGTGAATAATAAACAGATTGCAGAAAAAAAAACAGCCAACCACTCGACACGATTTCATGATTATGTAGATATTTACAGTTTCAGAACAACTATCTCTTGAAGTACAACAATGTTTACTGCAGCTTTAAGCCAGTCAGGAGTGGTTAAAGCATCTCACCATGTAGATCCATCCAGCTTTGCTCACTGAAATGCAGGATCTTTTGGTTCCTTAGCACTTGAAGTTGGCCCTCTGCTACACGCACCTCAATGCTATCAGAGGTCTGCTCCTTCATAGCCACTGATGTTAGCTGTGTGGCTTTGACAAGTGTACCTTCGTGGTAAAAACATCAACATTGTTATAGTTACATTGTGCAGGATCTATTTTAAAATATAAAATAGGTTTATCACAGTGTAAATATCTGCAATATCAAATAACCCAGATGCTTGATGTCACTGAGAATCTGAAAAACAGTCACTGTAATCCTTGTCTATAGCTGTTGTGTAAATGGCTAAAAGTAAATTTGAACCAGTAAAGGTAACACATGTCCTTCCTCACTACATGTGACCCTGAGATAAAGAGCAAGAATAAGTGGGAACAGAAATAAGAAGTAAGAGATCATTTTACAGCAGCAGCGTGTTTCCCCTCACATGAGGACCCGACATCACTTGCTTTAAGAACTGTGTAAAAGATAAGAGGAAGCCTTAGAACTTCTTAAGAGAAGACTGCAAGAAGAAGACAACCAATAAAATTCAGTGAAATATAGTAAGCTCCAGGAGGAGGCGATACATTCTAATAAAAGAAAAAACTCAAACCATAAAAATAAGTCTCTGATCCAAACAAAGCTTTGGGCTAAAAGTGAGAGGCACATGGGGATGAAAGACCAGATACAGACAAGGTATTCACATCAAATGGGGGCTCACCATTCTTAAGATTCATCTGTTCTGTTCTGGCCTGAACACTCAGCTCTCTATATGGCGAAGACACAAGGTAGTACTCTCCTTTGCCGTTGAATGTGTAGCCGAGACCGTCAAATGTTATGAAATGCGGATCCCCGAATACAACACCTGTGAGGCGTCAAGAAACAAAGCAATGACACATTTATATCAAATACAAGCAGATGTATTTCAAATAGTTCACCACTAATCTACTGAACCAATTAAACTTCAGTTTTCTAATATTGGTAAGCAGTGTGTGTGTGTGTGTGTGTGTGTGTGTGTGTGTGTGTGTGTGTGTGTGTGTGTGTGTGTGTGTGTGTGTGTGTGTGTAGACATGCAGGAGCAGTTAAATATAGACTAAAACACATATACAATAAATACATACTTTGGTCCTAATTCTTCTAGTGTGTCGTGTATCTTTCTCAGTTTCTGTCGAGGTTAAGGAATATATAGTTTTCTGATCTAGTCCCACATTATCAGTAAAATACAAGTAAATATGCACGAGGGAGAAAAACATTTTCCAACTGTTGTTTTCAGATTTCTATATCAACTAAAATAATAAGAAACAAAACCAAAGGATCAACATAACTGAGTAACTAATGAACCACAAACAAACATGCATGTTTATTCATTTTATCCATTAAAAAATATTAAGCACGTTTTAAAAGTCTCATGTGTTGAAAGCAATCTTTACATTTATTTGAATGCTCACCTGCTTTTGGAGGACGGTAGTTGACACACCCACTAGAAGGCCGATGGCTGAAGTAGATATTGCACTGGTCAGACCACAAGCAGCAGTAGAAAAAACTTGTCACATCATAAAGCCAGTGGGAGTACCCCGGAACCCACGGTGGGTTCTTGTATGGGGGTGAGCCCCAGTCGTGAGCCCTGTCTGGGGTGCTGCCTCCAATCGAGTCTCCCATCAGCACCAGTGTGCCTGTACTGTCATAGCAGCACTGCTGCCCTGAGCCGTGTGTAGGACTGACAGAAGAGAACCATGTCATAAGGGGAAAATTCTTCAATTGTCATTTTAAAAAAGAAAAACCTTGATCTGTCTTTCTGTCACGCCTACCTGGCCTGAATTGCTCTGAAGCAGTGGACTCTACCTGGGTGATAGGAGAACACACTGCTCCTCCTGTCACAACTACGGTCAGTCTGAAAGAACAGTGGATAAAAATTAGTCTCAATAAAATAATAAAAATGCAGAGCGAATTAGTAGACATAATTAGTTAATTAAGCAATTAAATTATGAGAAGATAACTTACCATTACTCAATACATGTCATATTACTACTACAACTATTTTTATAAACAATTATACTACTAATTATATAAAAGAAAAGTAATTGTGGTGAATATACTCACATGAAACCTGCCTGTGTCTGCTCTGGCCTGTGCCAGAGTGCACGGACAGTCAATGAGTTCATCCAGGAAGTTGGGTAGTTTCTTCTCCACAATGTCCCATTGCAGACACTTGTTCTTGGCCCAGGCAGCAGAGTTGTCTCTGAAAGTCTGTTCAAAATGCCAGGCCAAGACATGACGGCCACTCCAGAGGCACTGCACATCCCTGCACATAAAAAAGGTATTTTAAACTTGTCATTCTAAAAAAATACTGCACATCATTTTTGATTTTTTTTTCCGGCTGTGTGCATTGAAGTGGACCTGCAGTTTTAATAGCATCAGTCAAATATGGACAGAAACAAAGTATAACAGACACCTTGCTCCATCTGATTTAGAACTAGTGGTTATTCGGATATTCCCCAACTCCCAGTAAGAGTAGTCCTTTGAGGGCTCTGGGATGAAGTTAAAGGAACCCGTGTTTGGCAGATTCTTGCCAAGAGAGTACAAATAGCTCAGCTCAGCCTGCAGAGGGCGCAAGTTGTTAATCGTTGCCTGCGTGCTGCTGTTGAATTCTCTGTAACCCCACAGCTCTATGTTGACCTTCTCTGCTTCAATCAATGAGCTGTTCCACGTCATCTGCAACTCCCCTGCTATGTTAGGTGTGCCATAGTGCTGCCACAGTGTTGCATTCACCAGCGTGACTTCAAATGCAGGGTCTGCTTTGTTTGGGTGGACTAAAGCAGTGAAAAACAGAAAATATTCAGGGGACACACAGACCTGTAACTGTAATTTATGATGTAAGCAAAGGCAATATGTCAGGTCATGCAACCATTAAAGCAAACAAAAAAACCTAACAGAAATAGAAAAGCTTTTACTTAAAAACACCTGTTAATCAAAACCATAGTGGAGTGTCGGCAGTAGTAATTATAATAATAATTGAAACACAGACACAATTTGATATTTTCTGGATTGTAAAACTAGATAAAGTGGCTTGGATCGGAAAATAAATTTGCAAAAACTGACATTGTCATTAGGGGTAATTAGATAAAATGATTAGATAATGAGACAAAATATCAGTCTTATCTGTGTAAATTAAAATACTACAATAAAGTGTGCAAAAAAAAAGTATAATTTCTGAAGGCAGTGATCAATCAAACAAATCAGCTGAAAGGTTCTGATATTGACACATTCAGAGGTGGAAAATCTTCATTTTTATATTAAGGCAACGTACCTGACAAGTACTCTCCAGATCTGTCAAAGTTAATCCCATCTGTTGAGACATCAAATGGTATCCATCCTGTCTCCAACAGTAAGGGAGAGATACAGTCTGCATGGCCTTCAGCATCAACAAATCCTTCTCGTTCAATCTCACCTTGGAACCTGGAAAAGAGACAAACTAGAATAAATTATATGAATTTTATGAACACTTTTTGTGTCAAACAGCCACACACTTGGCTTTTTGATACAAATATCACTTCACAATTGACAGGACAGTGCATGTGTAGTGTATGCAGGATAGCACAAAACAAATTCAAAGCAACAGCTCAGCCAAAAATTCCACATATCCAAACTGTTTTACTGACACTGTAAAAGGGGTATTACGTAACTGTAAGTTGTCAATACACAGATAAAATTATTGAGGCAATTTGCAGTGGTGTAGAACTGGATGGCATTTTGTTGAAAGGGGTTTCTTTGCTCAAAACATTAAGAAAAATAAGGGAAAGACTATTAAAAGCCCATTCTCACCTATCCAGTACGACACCACCAGTAACTATGTTAACAATAAACATATCAATCAGTTAACACCTCTGAAAGTGCAAAGGTCATTGTGTGTCCTCGCAGCCACAAACCTGCAGAGAAGGCGCCCACCAGGGTGCAGGACCAAATTCAGGATCCTGAGAGCTCTTCCACCCAGCATAGAGCTGGACTGAGGGGTCACTTGGAAGCAGGACTGGTTGTAGTCTGTGCAGCAGTTCAGCAGAAACACACAGGTTGCATGGCAGGAACATTCCTCCAATATGTCTCCACATTTCCCCCTGCATTTTTGACCTGCAATAGAAAATGCATAATGCTCTATAAAGAAAATAAATAACTGCTAAAACCTCAGTGAATGTTATAACCTACACCTGCGTACCTCATGCTGTGTGTGGTATCCAGTTAATATAAGTTTCACAAGGATTCACAATTAGCGGTTATGTGGACTAAAAGTGGAAACACGTCAGAGCAACCATGTGAATTTGAACAGCAGCTCATAATACTACATTTTACAGTGACTTACCAGATACTTTCCCATAGCAAATAAGCAAAAACCAACAGAGAAAAATAGTCTCTCTCAAACTGGCTCTCATGTTTATCTTGGAGAACAAAATATCGCTGTGTGAAAAGTTCTTCCCGTGTTACAACATACTTTTCTGGAACAGTGTTGTGAAGGGTAAAAGCTTAATAAGGTCATTCAAATAACACACTAACCTAATTTCTAATGCCATTTGCGGGGTTATAAATTAACAACAGTTAATTTAACGAAGGTCGACAAGCGTTTTTTCTTCCGACGTAACAACACATACTATTAATGATTGACAAAACTCACGCTTTAAAATCCTTTTAAAACTAATTTCGGACCAAATGTTTACAGCTGTTAACGCCCGTGTTTAAAGTTTACCTGAGGTCAAATAACGATCTCCTGTCGCGGGACTTCGCGTGATTTCAGCCGATTTGGCGCATGCGCAGTTCGTTTCGCTTTACATCTCGGAAAGTGATAATATCCAGAATAAGGTGGACGCGACAGACAAATGGGAGAAACTTGTTCTCTGTTGTGTGTAGTTAGTGTTATTTCTGTCACGTTTTGCGCGACAAGAATCAGAATGTCTGAAATGCGGGAAAACAAATGAGGTTTTTTAGTAATCAACCAGCTAGCTAAGCTAACTAGCTAGCTGTCATTAGCTTCGGGCTCACATACAGTAGCCTGCAGCATCAGGAGCAGCTCCGTTAACACATATCAGTTTATCACACGAAAATGTATTTTCTCTACACAATAATCGCATCTCTTGTTTCGTTTTTCATTTTGAAATGGATGAAAAAGAGGCGATATTGCACCGACTTGAAACGACTTGATGGCAAAACGGTTCTTATTACAGGTAAATATGCGTCTTGCATACTGCAGAACATATCTCCTTTAGGTAAAGTCGTTTGTCAGAGGACTATACTGTATATTTGAAGATTAGTGTCGTTTGAATTGCTGTAGCCAGTTTGACTTTAAATGCACAATGACTTGTAACACTAAACATGTCTGTCTTTTGCCTGATTAACAATGAAAATCTAATTATTGCAGGACATTTTGCTTCTGTCCTCTTCTAGTAATAAGCCTCACATGGGAACCAACACATGATTTTACAATCTTTTGCAGGTGGGAATTCTGGTATTGGTAAGGAGACAGCCATTGCCTTGGCAATGAGAGGTGCGCGTGTCATTATTGCTTGTAGAGACCTGGGCAAAGCTGAGAAGGCTGTGAGGGAGATCAAGTTCAGGAGTCATAGTCTGAACGTCCTCCACATGGAGCTGGATCTGGCCAACCTGCAGTCTGTACGCAAATTCTGTAAGAGCTTCCTCCAGAGAGAGAAGAGGCTTGACATCCTGGTCAATAATGCAGGTGAGAGGGTAAACCACACAGAGGTCTTTTGATACAACCTTAAAATGTTCCAGTTGGTGATGTTACGAAATATCTTTGCACATAATACAGCAACTAACTAGCAAAAAACGAATTAGCCTATTTAAAAAAGGATATTAAGTTTTTAAATACATTGATATTCTGTAGGAATGATTGGCATCGAGAGAGACCCACTGACAGACTTAAGAAGCCTGATATGAGATGAATTATACATTAAATTCTTATTTGACTTTTGTTGATTTGATTTCTTGCATTGTTCTGACCACTTTCTTTTCTATCTGTGTTCCTTCCTCAGGCATGCCCAGTGTCCTCGACTGGACAGACGACGGCTTCAGCATGTGTTTTGGCGTCAACCACTTGGGTCACTTCCTTCTAACCAATCTACTTCTTCCTCGTCTGAAGGAATGTGCCCCCAGCAGAGTGGTCAATCTCACGTGTTCCAGTTACAAATACCAGAAACTGGATTTCCAGGACCTCAATTACAACCTGCTGCCTTTCTTCACCTTTTCCCGCAGCAAGCTGGCCAACATCTATTTCAGTCAAGAACTCGCCCGCATCACAGAAGGGAAAGGAGTGACCTCCTATGCTGTGCACCCTGGTAAGAGTCTTTATGCTTGGCAAAGAGGAAAACAATAAAGAAACTTCATACGATTTCAGCTCAAGTAAAGTTTACACAGGAAAGGGAGAGGTAGTCTAAACATTAAAACTGCGGAGAGCTGCAGAGCTTGGAATAGTATTACAGACAGTCATGCTGCTTTGGTTGTGCACATGCATGTACTCACATCAGCAAAATCCCATCACAAAATCAGATGTTTAATTTGTGGTTTTGACATAACACATATTTACTGTGAAATATTTGGAGTCTATGTATTGTCAATGTGTTTCTCCAGGTTTTGTTCGAAGCGGGTGGACGGGCCATTTCTCCGTCCTGTTCCGGATGCTGATGCAGGTGATCATGTGGATGTTTTTTTTGCCATGCGAGATTGGAGCTCAGACTGTTGTCTACTGTGCTGTGTCAGATGAAGCTACCAAACACAGTGGCGGTTACTTCGTTGACTGCCGACCCGCCACTCTGCGTCCTTTCGCAAGAGACGCAGGTGTGGCAAAGAAACTGTGGGAAGCCAGTGAGAGGCTTGTGAAACTGCCCTGATGTTGGAGACTGGGAAAAGCATTATTTATGTTCATTAATTTAATGCCTTTTTATTCTCTTTGTGTATAAGTTCTATGCACAAATAAAGGACTTACTTAACAATACATTTAGAAAGATTTACTGTTTAATTAAGTTATTTTTATTCTTGAGTAACATACAGTATGAGTTGACGTGATTGTTAAAATGTGTTAAAACCTGGGAGTTTCAAGCATTTGTTTGCAATGACAAACCTTTACTATGTTTGTTCACATGAATTTTAAAGATTTGTTTCAATTATGATTGTAAGAGATCTCATAGATGGTATGTTAATATATAATTTGTTAAAGCAAATAACGCCATCTACTGGTAATAAAATGAGAAATTGTTTGTGTCACGTGGTACGTTTGGCTTTGATGGTCTTGAGTCTGGTACTTTACACAGCCAACAAGACTAAGATCCTGTTGACTACTAATAGTTGAAATGAGAGGTAGTGAAGTATACTTTATGTGGGTCACAGCACACGCAGACATTCCAACTAACAAGGAAAGTGGATAAATCAGAACAAGAAGGTTGTTAAAAAGCAGTAGGGCCGAGCTCCAATCGTAGCCACAGCCACTCGGGCGCGCCCGTAGCCACAAATGGCTGTGACAGCTCGCC
>JAUYWH010000027.1:20589603-20612066 GCA_034779795.1 Ctenopoma multispine
GTTTAAAGAGCTGTTTGCAGTTTTCACTTCAGTCCTTATGTTTATGGTCGAACAACAGGATTTATTTCATAATGCTTACACTCTCCAGAAACTTTTCTGTTTAACTGCAGATTCATTCCTGTACTATTTAAATGTTTCTGCATCTTCTATGTGGTGAACAAAAATTCTGTTCTCAGCTGTATCTGTCAATAAAAGCAAAATGCTTCAGATTTACTGTATATATCTGTAAAAAAAAACAACCAACATTTGTATTTAAATTGTCGTTTTATTGATAACACCTTAACACATTTTCTTGAAGTTAGAGAAACACGTGTAGCACGTAAGAGAACAGAGCAATTATCTGAAGAATCAGAGAACTAGAGGATTAATATTATTATACAGAAGAAACCCAAACTGACAAAAAGAGACAAAGGGAAACCAGAAAGAGCCAAATGCAGAGAAATGATCCAATAAGGTTGGAAACGGAGAGACTGGGGACAAAAGAGGGAAAGACCCTACAAAGAGAAGCTATCTCAGTGTTGTCAGTGCAACTTAAGTCACTGGCTGGAGAAAGAAGATGACAGAGGTTCAGAGTGAACACAGAGGCTCCAGTTTATCTCAGTGATTCTTCATCTGACTAAATATCTGACAGGAAGGCAGCAGAGCTCACACTGACCTCAAGACACTAGAGGAGGACAGTTATTGTAGTTTCTATGCAGAGCTGCACAATTTGTCATTTTCAATCAGACGACATATAGAATCATGATTAATCTGTGGCATTGGCACCATTTCAGTCATAACTGTGCAGCTCTGATCAATGATCTTACTGGAAGCTGGATCTAACATTTCTAAACATTGTCTTTGACTGGTTTGTCCGTTATATTTGACACTAAAGTCAACTTACTGTGCAGCGACATTACAAGAAGCATCAACCTGCCTCCGTCTGTGTCTGTTTGTGCTTTACTTTGTGTGACTGCGCCCCCTGCTGGTGCTCATTCAATCTTTGAACTGTTTCTAATCCGTCAGTCAGACTCCGTGTTGTCCCTCAGACTGACTGCAGGCTTCTACTTTATGATCTCTCTGCTGTGTGCAAAAGGTGGTCCTTGTGCACTGACAACACAGAGCCCCATAGGAAAGCATGCAAAATAATCCTCATCACATCATCACCACCACCACCACCACTGTCGACATCCTCACAGTCTTCTTAGTGCCACAGTCATTAATATATTCATCCTGTTCATTATAAGCATCTTCAGTATATCATCTCGAGACAAAAATAGCCATATGCACTTCAAAAGCTGTGAAAATAGAGAAAGGTCGAGTATACCAGCATTCAGTAGAAAATGAGAAACCAAAAAAAAAGGAAAACACCAAAAACGAGTGTCCTGTTGACTGTCATGCAAAGAAAATGGCAGCTACACTGCTAGTTAGTTTCAGTTGTGTAATACTGTGTAATCCCTCATTTGAAATGTGAATCTTATTATACTGATTTTCAAATCTAGTAAACACACTAAGAAGAACAGAAGAACAACACCTGTGTACTGTACATGCTGCTATTTCTTCTTTTTCTGGAGGGGGATGGGGGTGTCATGTTTAAACAGCACGATCACACGTGAACGCCTTCAGGTAACCTTTGACCTTTTTAGTATTAGAACAAGGTCAGTGGGATATGAACACAGTTGCTGTGACATGAGTACAATACAATGACCCAGTGGCTCATCATGAAAAACCTTCACTTGAAAAAAAGCATTAAACCACCTTCAACAAAGATAATGAAGCTTTTAGAGAGATAGTTTACACAAAATACACTCCTGTATTATGGGTTCTAAGTTAAAATGTTATAAGTGGAACAAATGACATTATTAAAAAGTAAAAACAAAGTAAATCTAATCTAGCATGAGAAAAAGTATCTGACACCACGTTGGTCGTAAAAGAAAAACACATGCAACAAGCAAATGGGGTGTACTATCCCTTTAAAAACAGTTCTACATGGAGCAGTGTCCCTTTGAAAAACAGACAGTATCTGCACAAGTGCATGAGCTGTACAATACGATAGCAAAATTTAAAAAAAAGGAAAGAAAAAAGCACAAGTCAATGTCCACTACAATAAATAAATAAATATTTAAAATAAATAGAAACCTGAGGACTATTCACCAAACCGACTGCCAGGTCTTAAAATCTTGGTCTGACCGATAGAGGCGAGACAAAGGTGAAGGCAGCCAATGGTGGATGAGCAAGGTACAGTAGAGCAACTTAAACCTAAAATCAGTCGTCGGTGCTGTATAGTCCATCCAGTCAATCCTGCCACCGCTGGCACAAGCACTTTGTATATTGAAAAGCTTGATAACACTTTACTGTTACAGAAGTCAAAGAGTCACAAGAGTAAAAACACAAACTAATACATGAACAAACAGATCAAATCATAAGAAAAAACAAGTCCTGGGCTGAAGGCAGGGGACTGATACGTCCTCCAAAATAAAGCCTTCTCCTCCCATCATCTCTCAAATGAGCCACACCTCCAAAATGCACCCCCCCCCCAGGCTGGTAAAAAACACACACTGAGCGCAATGGATGTACTGTACATGCTCACATATACACAAATATTGCACTGTATGACCAGACCACTGAGCAGAGAAGTTCGACACAACCCTCACGTGTGCAGACGTCTATGATGTTATGATAAGGTGGAAAATTCTCCCCCTTGTAAAAGCTCCATCACTGATATGAGCCTAGGTGTATGTGCTTCGTATCGACAGACAGGCAGCAGGACCGCCTTTCTGCGCTATGGCTTTGGAAGTGAAAAAGGTCACACTAGTATTATTTCTTTACAGTGCTGACTCTTTTTGTCTGAAAAATAAAGGCCCTGCTGCTGTGCTCCAGGCAGCACCAAGATTTTAACGAGTTAAAAATATCTCAACTTTTAGGAAAAGAGCACTATTCATCTGTCGCCTAGCAACAGTAGGAGCCACCAACAGTGCATCTCCCCCTCCTCAAGCACAATTTTAGCACCACTTGCCAGAAAAAAATAACTCCTAAAATACCTCCTAGTGGAGACAGGGGCCAAGGCTGAACTACTGCTCACTGGGGTCTTATGAATCCTCATTGTGTGGGAAAAGAAGTCAACAGCCAGGTTTAGAGAACATGGTAGAACTGCCACCAAACAACTGCTCACTTTCTTGTCAGGGAAAAATTTACAAATACAGCATTTGCAAAGCCATGATCACAGCAATTAACGCAATCCCCGCGAATGCTGCAGCTTCAGCAAATGTGACCCACCCTCTGTTCTGTCCCTGAACGCCTCACACTTAAGCTGCCGACGTGTGCTTGCTAATGCGACATGGTGCAAAACTCGTGCACAAAGGCAAACGACAGGTTTACGGGTTTACGTATGATTCCTGGGATTCTGTATATGATTTGCAGGTGCAGAGAACTCTCCCCCCCCCCGCTCAGGAGAGGTGGGATGACTGGAAAAGTCTCTGCTAAAAAAGATCTTCTGCACTAAAGTGGGGCTTTTCCACTGTGTGCAACATTTTGGTGGGACTGGATCTATTATCAATATAACAAGTTTAACTAAACTTCTACTAAGAAGTTAATAGTTTCCTATATTCTTTTCAAATAGAAAATATCAGTGCAATTAATAATTTAGCAAAAGTCTTCAAAAGTCTTCGATTTTTGAAAAGCGAAAAAGTGAAAAGCCTTGAATTTGTTCAAAGTACATTGTAAAGCAAAACGCTGTTATTCCAATATTGTGTTATTCACTGAGACGTACTAAACTTTCTTTCAACAAAGACAAAACTAAAACAACTTCAGTTTCCTTAAAAGCAGAACTGTCACCTGTCTCCCCATGTTTCCTGTCAGATCATTTTCTATTTATTTTATTTTCAACATTATGGTGAGTAGAAGGAACTGATGGCTGGGTTTATTCTCTGTATGAGAACTGTTGAAAATAATAAAAATATAGAAAATATCTTCTCCTTTAAGACATAAAAAACTTCCTCTATGAGATCAAACTATTCTTTCCTGTATCTGTCTAAAATTAATTTAACATAACATCCGTATCATACGTAGCTCTGCAGCAAGTAGCCGATTAATCAAGACTCAACAGAACTGTGCAGATCTGCAGCTGTGTTTGTAATTCATAAATTATCTGCGTAAGACAAAAAAAATGCAGTTCAAGGCTTTCATGTGAGGATCTGTTTTATCTCCTTTATCTTGCATTAATGTACATTTATCTGGGGGTTTAGGACTGTTGGTGGGACACAAAATATCATGTTTTACAATGCCATATTGTCCAATACAATATGGATTATATGTATTACTATTATTTATAGATTAAATAAAAGAAAAGCAATTAATTAATTGTTGGACTGGGGAAATAATAAATAATAAAAGAAAAAACTAAAATAAAAACAAATGTGCTCAACCAAAGCAGAATCTGGCCCAAAATATTTCAGCCTAAAGATTCTATAAAAATAAATGACTGGCTATGCTATTTCTTTTTTTTGTTATTCTTTAATATTTCTTATATATTCTTATATTAAAAGGGGAATTTTAAACTAAAATTTAAAACAAATAAGTTTGTATTTCGCCCTAACAAAACTGTCGCTCATATCTTGTTATATTAAGAAAAAGTTTTTTAACCTCATCATTCTCTTTTCTATGGAAAAGTAGATTCACGTTGTAACTCTGAGTGCATGCTGTCTGTTTTATATGTTCTGATGTAGGAAGACACTGAGTTTAGCTAACCCCTTCTCCAACGGTTCACACCGCAGCAAAGAAAAAACAACAGGTTCCTCCAGCCACACAGAGTCATTACTTGAACGCGTCTAACGATGCGTCTGCCTTACACAACCACAGTCACGCACACAAAACGACTCGCACTCTCTACACTCACGCACGACACCATCGGACACACCCCTACCAAAAAAAAAAAGAAAACAAAGAGGTAACAATAGAAAAAGATAAAAAGCAAACAGAGGACCTGAAACAAACAAACGGAAAACATTTTAACCAGGAGTTTGGGCGCAGTATCATAGCCAACATACAAGAAGCAAATTACAAAAACTGTCAATATCATTTTCCACTTAATAGCCACAATAGAAAACAGCCACTGTTAATATGGGGAAAAACATGCTTCCTTATAAAGTTAGAGAAAAAACAAACAAAGATTTCCTTCAACTCTAGAAACCACTGGCATCAATAATTTTAAATTATACAAATTACATGTACAATTGCAAACGTGTAATAATAATATAGTAATGATAGTAATAATAATAGATTTTACTTAAAACTTTACATACTGTATTTCCAGTGCAGTGTTTATGTCACACAAGTGTGGATTCATGGGAGGACAAAGGGGGGTTGGTGTCACAAAAAATTGTGGGGGTGGGGAAAGAGACCACAGGAAGAAGAAGGAATCACACTGAGTGCTGAACCCCCCACCAACACCCCACCCCCCAACAAACACCCAGTGTCCTGGAGAGAAGAGGAGGAAGCTGGGGGGGGGGGAGGCGAAGGATGTTGTTTTGCTGTTGTTTGACGTTTGTTTCAAGGTGTTGTAGGGCAGTAGAAGGAAATAAGAGATGCATGCTGGGGGGTTGAGGCCGGGTGTCCAGTAAGGAAAGGTTTGTTGTTGAAGGGCGAGGAGCCCTGTCCCCCAAACTGACACTGGACTTATTCTTTCATCCCTTGCTCCTCTTCCTCCTCCTCCCCTTTTCTCTCCAGCAGACAAAACTATGGCATCGTCCCTGAAAAGGAAAACAGAATAGCTTCACGTTACATTTAATATGTGACTGTTCAAAGTCTGAGATAAGTGCATCCTACTTAACCTACTTAAATTAAAGGAACAGTTCAACATTTTGGTAGCTTAAAGCCATCATCTCATGTTCACTCTGAAGTGAATATAACATAAAGACGCTGGAAAAACATTTAGTGAAGTTTACAGGTGCTGGTAGGTTGACTTTTTTCTTATTAGACAAAACCAAACTAGCTGTTCCACCCGTTTCCATTATGCTAAGCTAACATCATAGCCTAACAGTACAGGAAACAGTCTACTGGATCCAGTTTCACTTTTAACAGACAGATTTAGTAAGAGAGTGGAATCAATCATCTCTCAGAAAGACAGCAATTTGATAAAATCTCACTTCCTGTGACACCACACACAGTACAGTCAGGTGGCTGTAGATGTAAACTGTTTTCCTGTATTCTGCTTAAAACTTTTTTTTAGATTAAATTTTAAGAAACCCTGTCACCAATGTCAATTAACAGATAGATGTTGTGGAGACTCAAATCTGCAGGTTTTCTAGGAAATATCTCAAGATTACTATATAACACAAAAACATATCAAGAAAGATTTGCTGCACTTGATATCTCTACTTCTTCTACTATATACTCATACAACAACTACCATTCAGAGTATAAATATGTTCTGAGAGGAACACCTGCTGTATGTGTTCTCCCTCCGTACCTCACTGGAGCGGCGCAGCTGGTGCGCCTGAGCAGTGGAAGTGGATGTTCTGCCACTTGCTGTCTCTGCGATACCAGACGCGAGTTTCCTCCGACTGGCTGGACCGCGGCCGGCCCTGGCTGTCAACAAACTGAGTCAGGCGGATGTAAGCGATGCAGGCTGCGTCCTCGCCAATCAGGTGCACGTGGGGGTTCAGGATGGTGGTGTGTATTGGCTTGCTGTTCTTAGCCAAAACTGCAAACACGGTGAGGACGATGTCAGGGGGAAGAACGAGAAACACACACAAAATATAAAATTAATTCCAATTCTGTTTCTATACAGCTCATTGGAAAACGAGTTGAACATCTCAATCTTTGCCGATCTGGTAGTTGCTATTTGAAATCATTAAATATTAACTTGAAATTTTAATAAAATTTTTAAATATCTGAAACAAGCAGAAATTCAACATCAATTAAATGAGATTCGACCACATTAAAATTTTTTGGACCCATTGTGTGATATAGCATAATCAGACAACTATGTGAACCATAAAACCAAAGATTTAACCAATAAATAAATAAGAAACAAGATCAGGATGTAAGTAAGTCACATTGTTTATTGGCAAGATTAAAAAAAAAGAAAACAAATTTCTCAATCTTACGGTTCTCAAAGTAAAATCTGTGAAAATCCATCCCCTCTACCAGGTTGCCCAGCGCCTCGGGCTCAAACGAGGTCAGTCCAGGGTCGCAGATCTTACTGTGGAGGAAAGAGCAGGAAGTGATAATGAAGACAAAAGTTGACTTTGAGTTATGCATCTGAACACAAACTGTACAGAAAGACTCAGACTCACGCGTATGCCTCAAAGTCTCCGTTGTTGATCGCCTCTATCAGCTGCTCAGTGATCTTGATGATCTCTTGTTTGCGTACTGCAGAAGACAGAAGGAACAGAAGTTAAGCAGAGGTATTTGCAACCGTTGGTTGGAGTCAGTTTTAATAACTGTTATAATTTATTAATGCAACAATACAGATGCTCAAGCAAAGTTAGGTCCCAAATCTGCACTCGCACTCAGTGGGATTACGTGTGAAAAACTAAAGCGAATGCTTGTTGTTTGAATGATGAGCTGTATCACAAACATGACTGAAGCCTGAACAGCAGCTTACTTCATTCTAGAGATCAGACTAAATACAATCGACACACATAAACAGGACAACTTGTTTATCATGTGATCCTGAACAACTGTCAAACTTCTTCTGATGCAACATACCGTCCGTATTTAAAGGCATCACAAAGTGTCCAAAGCAATCAAATGATGCATAAATCCTCAGCTCAGAGGCTCAGAATCAGAAACACACACATACAAAAAGCAACATTTCTAACGTAGCCGGCAAAATGCAGGTTTTGGTCTTTACACGTATTCACACAGAGGCCTGCACTTCCTGTGACTGGCTACCATGCGTAGGGTCAGGGTGGGCCATGCTCGGTACTCACTCTGGGAGGAAGACAGGGAGAGGCTTGAAGGGGAGTGAGTGGGAGGTGGGGAAGTGGTGTGTGCAGGTGGAGGGTTGGGCCTGGCACTAGGTACCAGTGCTGGTGCAGCGTCACTCTCGGGCGCAGGAGCCGCTGGCGCCCTGCGAACACTGCTTACCAGGTCTGTGAGCCGGGACACTAATGGCAGTCCAAGCAATAGATGGATGGGTGGAGGAGGAGGAGGAATGCAAAAGAACAGATGAAAAACAGTAAGAAGGGAACAAAAAGAAGAAGAGAAGAATGAAGAAATAATGAAATCCCTTCAGGAATGCGTGTATTTGTGGTCATAATAGTGGAAATTCAACTACAGTGTCAGAAAACCCTGGAGTTATAATCCTTCATTAATCCTAAGCCTTTTTATTTGCATACGGTCATTTCTAATATGAAGAACAGAATTTATAATAACTAAGTGTTAGAGAATTAGAAACATTTTCAATTTGGCTCATTTTATAGGCTCTACTGTGCTGGTGAAACATGTATTTCATAAAAAGTGTTTTTTTGTGATTTTATTATTGACAGTTAACATCAGCATCAAAAGAATGAACTTATTAGTATGTTACTCATTATGTTATGACTTCCCTACCCTGACTAACTCTAGGCACTGTAGCTCTTAACAGACGTTCCTCAGACAGGAGGGGATATTGTTTTTTTGGGGGAGTATTTGCAGCAGTGGATTAATAATTCGGTGCACCATTAACTATTTACAGCACCAGAACGATCTATTTTGGACTGACTCATAATAATCTACAGCTTTTATTGTAATGAAGAAACATGTCACATACTTTACAGACAAACATTATCTGGCTTTGGATACACAGACAAGACTAGTAGAAATAATTCAAGTTTCATCCTCTAATAATATTTTTCCTTAAAAACTCATCATAATATATTTTGATTCTGCAGTTGGAGGTGGTTTCTACATCTTCCTGTCTTGTCAGTACTACTCCTCCTTTAACTTAAGAGTTTTTGTCTGTAAAAATAATTTTTAAAAAGTCTTGAAGGCATTTCTGAAGATGCAGAAATGACACAGATGTAGAACCATCCTAGAAGAAGAGAGTGATCTATGGAGAGTGTTTACTCCTTTTTCTTTCTTTCCTAAAGTGACACGTGAATCAGTCAGACTTTTCATGCAGCAGCTGGTGGAGAGACAGAGGAAGGGAAAATGGCAATTCATTTCTCTGATTTGTTTTCCCGTCTCCTCCAGCGGCTGTCTGCTGTACACTCCCTGTTGTGGCTCTTTTCTACTTACTCTGCATGGGGACAACAGGGGTGTGTGGAGGAGAGGGGGCGGAGAGGGCAGCGGGAGGCGGAGTGCTGGTTCTACCTTCCCCGTCGGCTGTGGGCCCTGAGCCCCTACGCACTGAGCCTAGCAGGTCAGCAAACTTTGCTGCAGCTGGGTTTAAAAGGAAGGAGAGGAGTGACATGGGACACAGTGCACTTCAATGGAAGGTGGGTCACATTACTGTGAGCAAACTAAGCAGATGAGCACCAAGACAAGAAGATGAGAAAAGATGAGATCTAGCAAATATAAGAACGGATGACGTCTCATTTCCTGAAACTGAAATGAAACTGTGTTACTGGATGTATCATTAGAGTCTGACTCACACAAACACTGTGAAGGAAAGAGAAGCATTAGAGAGCACAATTCACGCAAATGGCAGAGGAAAAATGTGAGAGGAAAAATGTTAAGACTATCATAAGCAGAAGTATTTTTTATTCCACTTATGTCCACGAGAGGGGGACAACGAGATATTCTAAACACACGGCGTGGGTGGATCAGGGTGAGGTGTAGGAATACTAAAAAGCCTCTCAATGTTTCTCCAATATGGTTTGTTTTTCAAACGAATTATATTGTTAGAATTGGTTTTATACTGTCCCACAGGAAGAGGAAGGAATGGTGCTGACTTGGACTCATTATAAATCTGGGTACTTTAGGGATTTAGTGGTGCTAAGCGGCAGCAGATTTATGCTTTTAATCCACCCAGGGGCTCATGCAGGAATGAAATACACATAAGAAATGATTAAGTCAAGGTGAATAGCTTGTGGAGCACATTTGTGTGTGTTACTGTACAAGCTGCACTTGATGGTCCACGCTGCTGACTTACAGTCCACAGCAGCTGAGGTGACCTGAGAAGGATCAGGCTGGGAGCTCGTGCTGGACTGTGCCTTAAGCAAGCTGCTGTCTAAGCTCTTCCCTGATAACACACACACACACACACACACACACACACAGTGTGACAGATGACGACCAGTTGCACAGAAAAACACACCATAACTGTCACAGAGGAGGAAGGATGGGAAGGGCGAAGCGAGCGCGAGATGACAAAGTGAGGGCTGATGAATACAGGATGATAAACCCAGTAAAGCTCTTCTCACTCTGAGAAATTACAGTTACTTATCACTGACAGTCCTCTGTTACCGGATCTAAATAAAAGTGAAGGAAAAAAAAAAACACTTTCCATGTTATCTCACTTAATGACTTCAGTTCAGCAGTTGTGACTCTGGCTGCTGATGCTGCATGTGAGGTTTAACTTGAACGGGAGCCGCGTCAGTGAGCAGAGGATGGCCGATGACAACGGTGATGGCCATGATGATGATAGACAGCTGGATGTTACTCATTACCGCTCATCTTTTTAATCAGCCAGCACAGAGGGAAACGCAACACATGAAAACTCAATGACAAACAGAGGGAAAGAAAACGCCCCAGCTGGAGAGAAGAACAGTTGGCACAAGACTTGGTGTACAGAAATGGTATGCGTGCACCTTAAAATGTTATCAAATCTAATTAAAAGACCAACACTTAAGCAATAATCAATATCCATATTCAGGAGAAAAACAAATATAATCAACAGGAAATCCAAGAAAAGAAAGATAGTTGACAGTTTGACTGACGTGTCATCCCCACGACAATTAATTAACACTTCAATCTACAGATATCATGGAAAGAATAACTTCAGAATTTTTGCAAATTAGCAATTCAACACCAACAATCCTAAAAATTAAGACACCGTACACATAAGCATCAGCTTCTCGAAAACCTGCAGATTAACAACTCACAACAACGACCGACCCTTAAAAGAAGCTTCTGTAACAAACTGTCTACTATAAAAGTGACGAGAGTAATGGAGCAGATATGTGTTCAGATGCTCCAAAAGCCAGCACACGCGTAGGGTTACAAAGCAGCTGTCAGGCACTGACCTGACAAGATCCTACAAAGTCCAACATGACAAAAACTGCTCCAGCCGCCACGAGTCCCCTTCCTCCCGCACTCACCTGGCTGTTTGTAGTTTCCTCTGGCACTAACTGTGCTACTGTATCTGCCGCTTCATTTCTTAAAGAGTAATAAAACGTCTGTGTGAGGCTGATAGTATCCGAGGGTGGCGCTAGCAGAGCGGAGAGTCTTTAAACGCCTCTTTGGGCACTCCGTCTATGTTTCCTGCCACCAGGGCTAAATTTAGATGCCTCCTCTTTTAGCCTCGACCCCCACCTCCCAAGGTGCCCTTGCCCTCTCCGCTCCTGCCACAGGGGTGAGGTGGTGGGTACCCAATTTGGGATCTTGGAAATGAAGCGAACTTGTAATGGAGGCATACGGTTACCACAGAGAAATGCCTGCACACCAACAAAACAACAAAGAAGCTCTTAAGACAACCAACAAATCAATTTAATCTATATTGTAGTAGATTATCAGTAAAGGCCGATCAGGGCGGGGGGAGCCAGGACGACAAGGTGAAGTGAGCTCATCAACAACCTGCGTCTGATCACAGAACCTGTATGAAAGGCAGGAATATGATATGCCCACATAAACACTGCATACAAGGACAGTACACTACAGTACAGCTTAGTCAGGGGGGGTGCAAAGGATTTTCAGGATCTAATGCACCTTTGAGCTACTCTGCTTCAATCAAATGTAATTTTGGGAATTAATTTTCAATGAGCAGCAGAGTGAGACACACTGAACAGACACATGGAAAACCTGTGATGGTATTTCACAGTCATACTAATGTCTCCATATTTAAAAAGTGCAACTGGAGGGTTTTCTATGCGAACATTCCCTCCGTATAAATCAAGCTCTCACTCGCTGTTAAAGTTTCTAATGAAGCCAAAGGTCAAATGTTTCTTCAGCGCTGTGGTGCAAAGGCTAAGTCCCAGCAGACTGCTGCTAAAAACGGTTCTGATGAAACATTTCAAACTAATCGAGCAGATAATACTGTTCTTCTTTCCCTGTAACACTGAGGGAACGTCCTACACTGTCACTTCTCTTTCAGGTGTCTCATCTACTTGTGTAGTCGCACTATAGTTTGTTACGTGAGCCCAACAAGGATGAAGGATGAAATACACTTATGCCCGGTGCTGTAATTGATTAGATTCACTTCAAATCGCAGTAACTTACTAACAGAAGAAGTGTTGAAAACAAAAACACTGTAATCTGTCAATCTTTGCTTTTTAAGTTTTCCTTTTTCTAAAATTCATTTCATCATTTCAGTAGTTTGAACTTTCAGAGTTTCAATTTTTACTCTGGACACATTTTAAGAGATTTTAAAACTAGAATGTAATACCAGCATTAACGCAAGGAAAATAGTACTTCCAGCAGGAGTACTTCTACATGGGTACTACTTCATAATTGTACTACTCTTTGTTGCATTGTTAATTTTCTCACAGACCTACATTTTGGCTGGTTGCTAGGGAATTTGCGACGGAGCGGCAAAGCCTCTATAGGGAGGAGGAAGAGGAGGAGGAGGAGGATATGGAAGCACACATTATGTTCTATGCTTGGCACAGAAATGATACATTCATGACCCGATTTAGATGCATTGTGCTCAGCTCAGATGTGGAGAGCAGGAGTGTTTGAGTGTGCAGGCAAAAGAGGCACACACACATACACACACACACACACACACACACACACACACTACTGGATAAAAAAGGCTAAATATCGCTTTGTAGAGTTATTTGCTGATATGTGGAATCTGCTCCTCACAATTCGAGCCACAAACACATACACATGACACAAGTACACAACTCCGCAAGCTGACGCTCCGCACAGGCATGTTGGTATTTCAGGGGTGTGTGTTTCTCAGTATTAAGATTTCAGCCAAACCACAACAGCATTGCAGGGCCTCCTACATTTCACAGCCCCCCACTTTTCAAACACACACACTCTCGGACACACAATAAATTATAAATAATAATTATTCGTTTCAACGTCAACTGCCGCTACACACAAGATTTTAAAATAATCACAAGGACACAACTGTCCACTCTGAATAGCTCACATATCTCCGAAGGAAAACAAATCCTCACTCACAAGAGAACGTCTCTCTGTAGCTGGAATCAAAATGCGTTTCCGTCCTGACACTTGTGTTTCTGCTGTCTAACAAACGACACAACAGTTGTCAGGCTGTAGCAGTCTTTTAGGACTTCTTGTACTCTCTCTGGGTTGTTAGGATGTTTCACTTTAATTTTGAAGCTTTTAGAAATTATGGAACTTACTTAAAAGGCAGACGCATTAAGGTACAACAATTATGCCGGTAACAAAGAACAGCTTTCACTGGAGCTATTTCTCTATTGTAAATGAAAGGTAAAAGCAGAACTCGAGCTGAAAACGTAACAAGCAGAGCTGAAAGGCAATCGACCACATGTCCTTCTGCTGAGCATGTTATCTACCAGTTGTTATATGCTTGTTTCTAATGCTTCTGTTGTTTCAAAAAAATGACTTATCTATCTCCGGCATTGTGCAGCAGGTTGTTTATTGATTGGATGCTGCTGGAAAACACTCAGGAGACAATTTTACTGCACAACGTTTGCTCTTCTACAGCTCAGGAGACGGAACTGTGATCCTCATTTCAGCCTTTATACTGTCTGTTTCTCCTCAAATTCATTCTACCTCCTGAGCCACACGAGGCAAACATAAGGTCCATGGAATAGGAGCTCTGAGAAATATCTCCCTTAACATCTAAGATAACTCCTGTCTCACCTGTTTCTCCTGGGTAATTCTAGTAGAAACACAGGCTGCTGTGTTACTAAAATGAAACTAAAACGAGGCTAAAATGAGAATCGTACCTTTGTCTCCGAGCTGCAGAAGAGCGGCAACATTTTCCTCTGGGTGTTAAAGTCTGGATGAGAATTAAGTGAGCGCTCATAGAGAGGTCTTTACTTTGCTGTGTCTGAGCTCAGCATGAGATGCATGAACTGCTGTGGTAGAGTTCACATAAAGAGCTTTGTCTGCTTGAGATCAAAGTTGAGAAAATGGAGATTGACGAGATCTCTTTTGAAACTTAAAAGGAGACTAATTTGAGAATCTGTGTGTGTTTTTCTGAAGACAAACGTGAGACAAGAGAAATAAGCAATAGCCTCACTTTGGTTTCACACAGACCTCATAGTTGTCTAGGAGAAATAAACTTTCTCAGAGCTCTTTTCTCATTTTCTTTTCCTCTGGGCAACACAGTAGATGTAAAGTTGCCTTGAAGTTCTCTTTTCACTTGCAGCAGACACTTCAGGACTCGACTCTTTTAACATTATTGTTGTTTTACTTTTTTGCAGTCTTACCTTTCACATCTTCATCCTCCACGGTGGTGTTGCTGCTGTCTGATGATTCCTGCAGATCAGATGCAGACAGTCAGATTGGGGCACAAGCATAACAGCGCACACATTTGTGGTGAACATACATAAAGACACACAACACAAGATGACCATAAGTGATTTAAACAAACAGGCCAGCGGGTGACAAATTCCTGTGTTGCCGTGTCGTGTCTTTGAAAAAAAACAAACGAAGACCAATTAATGTGCATTGAAAAAAGAAAACCCCTGTGTTGTTCAGTGCTGTTAATGTGTTAGTCGCAAACATCAAACTTTTCCAAATTCAAGCCAGAAGATGCAGTGAAACGTATCATCCTTGTATCTTCATAATACACCACCTTGACTTTGTTTTTTCTTTTTTTACCTTGACCTGAAACCTTCTTTTTTTTATCCTATTTTTATCTACTCCAGAAAAAACTCCCTCTGCTTCATCCACAGCGTGTGTGTCTGTGTGTGTGCGCGCGCATCACACCATGTGAACAGATGACGTCTTTCCTCCGCGGGGTGCTGTCATCTCTTACTGAAACTGACATAAAACTCAATGGGGTGTGCTCTTTCCATCTATTTCAACGATACAAGGCGGCAGAATGAATTCTCACACTCGTGTGACAGTTGTCACCTTAAGGAGATGTAATGTATCCACCACCTGTCTGTCTGCACGGATGTTTGTCTGTCTTTCTCTTCACGCGTTTTTTTTGCCAGAGGAGAAGTTAGTTTCTAAAATTTCCAATTAGCAGATTAAATAGGTCTAAATTCCCCTGCATGTAGAGGAGAAATGAGAGGCTTGGTGACCTCATTAAAAGTCCACACGTGTACGTACGGCATCACCAGCACAAAAAACACAAAGAAGCACAAAAGCTTTTTAAAGAGCACCTGAGGAGAGAGTGAAGAGAAAAAGTGTCTGTGAGGGACTGGAAACTGCGGCAAGCATCCAAATATAACAGAAAAATCATTAAAAGTGTGATCACACCTACAGCTTAGTTTTTCTTCTTCTGCTCTGAATCTGAGATATTCTTTGTGACATTTTGCATCTTGTCATTTCATCCTGCCACATTACAGTCAAGAGAGGGCTTGTAAAACAGTATGTACATAAATATGATGCACTTTACTGTCACGTACCCTCTAATTTAATACTGTATGTCTCTGCAATAATGTTCAAGCACTAAGATGTGTTTCTTACATAGTTTGAATATTGTTTTGTGAACAAACCTGGCATTTTGCGCTTGTAAAGTTCAAAACAGAGCACCGTGACCTGTAGAGATGGACTGAGATAAGTGAGTCAGCGCTCTATAGGTCAAGTTAGCAGCTTTACATCAGCCGAGCGTGAAAACAAAAACTGCGTTGAAGCAGTATTCCTCACAGACGTCCTCCAGTGCCTTTCCTGTGCAGCTTCTCTTTGCGCTCTCTCAGTCAGACGAATACAAAGGTCACACTGGTGTGATGCAAAACCTACACGTGGCTGTGGACCAAATGTATGTTACCGTTCCCTTTTTAGCGGTGCGCATCACAACTCAGCAAAACAAAACAGCTTGAGCACACACACACACACGCACACACGCACGCACACACGCACACACACACACACACACGGCTTGGGATCGTACTGCTAAGTCATGCAGGTTCATGCACAACCTCTAAACACATACAAACACAGACACACTCACACTAATTGTACCAACTACATTTAAGAGACTATGTGATAGGTATAAACAATAATTAGACAACAAACTACTTCAAATATCTCTGGATTAGATGATATATAAGGATCTTATTTCTCCAAATATAATTAAACATAACATTATCAGCATTAACAGGAAGAAGCATGTGACTGGATGATCCTGGGAGAAACCTTTATTGAACACTGACAAAACAAACCTTTGAGCTCTTGTTGGAATATACTGTCTGATGTAAGTAGATGTATTTCCTGGTCATTATATACTATTTGTTTTTTATTATTTGGAAAGCGAGTGAACATTATTTTAGTTATCACTGTAACAGCTGCTTTAGACACATATGTTAAGAGCTATTACTAATAATTTCTGACATGACAGTGATTGGGTAAATCATAATACACACTGGACAACATTACAGTTACTGTGTTTTAATCACTACATGCTGATATACAGCATCATTGCTACAGATAAACTTATGCCCTAAAAATTGGGTGGTCATGGATCAGCTGGTAGGGCAGCCATATACAAACCCCAGGGTTGGTGGTTTGCCTCCTGGTTCCTTCTTGATTTCTGGCCACATGTCTTGTTACTGGGCAAAACGCTTTAATTATTTTAATTTAGTTTTCATCAGGTTCTGTTAAATATCTTTCCAGGGTTCTCAAGGCAACTTGAGAAGTGCAAAATAACGGATGGGTGGACTGCAATAATAAGTACAATGTTAACTATTTGATTCCTGGCTTTTTCACTGCTACTGTGGTTTTAAACATAAAAGTGCACTGACATAAATTAACATTTCCCTCTTCACTGGATTAAAATGTCAGTGTGTTAAAAACCTGCTTTGTGGAACAAGTCTGTGAGGAGTTCGGTCTCTAGCAACACACACAGACACTTAAGCACATATGCATTTGTAAACCACTGCCACAGTGCACTCACACAGATGCATGATAAAAAGAAGGATCAAAGGGCAGAAGAGGATGAGGAAGAGGAGGAGAATGACAAAGAGAGATAAAGAGCTGGTCGGGACTGGGGAATGATGTGTACCTTCGTCCCGTCCACTGGATTATGGATGACGGTTGTCTGAGGCTCCTGGAGGAAGAGGAGGGGAAAGGAAGAGGAGAGATGGAGGAACATGGAATAAACAAGAAAAAAGGAGAGAAGAAGGGGGGGAGAGAAAGGGAAGGAAAGAAAGAGAAAGAGAAAAAATTTGACATAAAAGTCGACAGAAATGGACAAGTAAGAAGAAAGAGAGCAATGTGAATGTGGGTGAAGTGAAAGTGCTTGTTAAGGTTGGCAGTGGAGAAAAGGAAGAATCCTCCAAGGCGATAGAGTGGGTGGACGAGCTGAAAACTGTAATTTGGAGACGGCTCTGTTCTCTGCACACGCAGAGAGCAACACACACACACACACACACACACACACACACACACACACACACACACACACACACACACACACACACACACACAGCACTGAAAACCAAGGTGAAGTGTCTACCATCAACACATTTGTCACACACAGTTACAGTAAGTACACAGCATAAGTGAAGGAAGAACACAGAGCTGCACTCAGAACTGTTAAATTTTTCAACCTACCAACGAGGGTTTTGCTCAACATGGATGCTCTTTACTTCCTGCTCTGCCCTGCTGTGCATGCATAATCCTAAATTGCCTCCCATGCCCTACATGATGCAAATGTGGTCAGTATCAAGAGAATTGTAAAATGAAAGGGACAAACAAATGAAGAGTAAATCAGCCGGCTCATACATTATAAATGAAATGTGCCCTGACATGGTTACAACGCCGGCCTCAACATCTCACAAGGCAGTGAGCATACCCAGATGAAAACAGGTCATCCTGTAACTTCACATGCATCTCAACAGAGCAGTAAACAGCACCGTGGAAGGACCGGCAGCATGATGACATCAAGGCCTTTGTCTGAAAGACTTTCAGTCGCAGCGGCAGACTGAAACATTAAGTACAATCTTTAGGTAGTTTAAGTATTTGTTTTATCTGCTCCTTTGCTATTTTTACAGGCCAAAACTTTACCTTTACACCACTACAGCTATGCTAACTTTAGCTAACAATTACTTTTCAGACTCATTTTAATAATACAAATGAATATGCTACCTTCTGGCTGCTAAAGCTAAGCTCTCACTTACCGAGTTACCCACAAGAAGTTACAAGAATATTGTTTTTTTCCCCTTTCTGCATATTTTATTACAATATCTGTAGACAATAAAATGTCTATTCGCCATTTACTGCAGTAATGAGTATTTTATGTTTTTAGCACAGTTAGAACCCCCCCCCGTCAAACACAGCGATGTCTTCTCGCCACATAAAGAGCCCACACCGAGTGCTGCTGGTTCCGGGGAGACAGACATATTCCCTTCTCTGCAGCTCTTCACAGTCTCTTTCAATGTTGAGTAAATCAGAACCCACCGGCACCAACCCCCGTTACTGTTTGTAGCACTCTTCTCCCCCCCCAGGAAGTGACACCTCTGTGATGACCAATCATCCGCTGTCTCCCTGGTGATGATGGTGGTGTTGTCAGGGCAACCGTCGCCCAGGGCAACAGACACCGGTGGCAACTTGGGAGATGATGATGATGAGTGAGAACAAAGTAATGAAGGAGTTAATGTACCAAATGGCTAAACAGCAACTAGCTCAAGTCCTTAGCAACAGAGATATCACAGCCGCCCTCCCACTCTCTACTCCCTTCAAGGATCAGAAAAAGCCTCGTGTGCTCCACGGTTGTGCCCACACTTCCACGCGCATTCTCAGGCACAGAAACGTCCCATCAAACAAATCTAAAAGTATGTCTGCACTTGTGCCGAGTGGGGCGACGCTAAAGCTAGCGCTGCATGCACACACAAATAACACAGACACAAAAGAACAACTTGTGTGGCTGCATGTGCTGCACCATCAGTGTCTGTAGCGTGTCAGTGTGCTTCCTTTCTGACTTCTGCCGAGGCAAGACCGGTGCAATACACACCATCGACAGATGAAACCCAACCACTGGGCCAGTGACAGTCTGCTGCAACAGTCTGATACACTTTGTCTACTTCTGAAATTAAAGAAGTAAATGCAGCAAAAAACAGGAGTAAATATAACCCTTGCTGAAGTTTGAGTTAAAGAGGAAAAATAGAAACAGTAATTTCATGCAAACATTTGTGCTGTTGTTGTTATAAGTCAGTACTTCGTAACACTCAGGCTTTGCCAACTGTTAAGTGTGGTGGAGGAAATATTATTCTGTGGGGTTGTGCATGAGCCAGTGGCTCAGGAAAATCTGCACATATAGAGGGAGGAACAGTATCTGCTGAACAGCAGCACATTCTGGATCCAAATGTCCCGCAGTGAGTCCAGACATTCACACGGCGTCGTGACTTTTATATGACTGAAAATATGTGGGTAGATCTTAAACGTGGCAGCCTGTATGTCACAACTGGATGTCAAAAGTTGGCAAAGGAGGCGAAAATTTCCCAAATAAAGAATATAAAAGTTTTCAGTGGGCTACAGTTACTCTTAGTGTGAATCAGGGTTTAATCAACAGGGACTATTGTATGTAGTGTTCCCAAACTTTCAGATATGTCACAATTACTGTTTATTATTTTTTGAGTTCATTAAGTCGAAAATGTGCAGTTTCCTCCTGGGTTTCCAGTCTACACATTATCGTTATGAGCTTACATGGGACTTTGTATAACCAGTTATATTTAGTGTAAAGTAGAGACAAGGAGCAAATCTCAGCCCCGTTTCATGTCTCACGATGATATAAGCAATGATTTATGATTGAGGGAGGCTACAGGGCTGGGAATAAAAATGGCATTATATGGAGCACGGTAAAATGCTTTTCTAACCTAATAATGTGCAGTAAAAATACCTTCTTTGCATAGACAACTCACTAATGCAACACAATTTAAAGGATTTTATTTACTGAAAACTAATCTTCACGTTTACTTAACATTTTCCAATAAAACACATACAGTATCTCAATCAGGATACTAAGCAGCCTTATTATTATTGGTCTTTTAAGATGGTATCCCAGATGCTAACTATGGTAATGTATTTTAAATTAGTATTTGAATAACACAGAGCAGCCTGTAGCTATGAGAGGTAATTAAACTTTACACTGTTTAAAAGAAGAGAAAGCAAAGTTAAGTCAATGCAGTAACACAAAATATGATTCCCTCTAATAAATTACTGTTCTCTCTGAATCTCTGAAATCACAATCTGCACATCACTAGACTCTGTTTATGCAGTGGTGAACTACTTCTATACAGAGGCATAAATAGTAAGGAGGGGGTAAATCGCACTGACAGTCCCGGCAGGCATTAGCTGTCTGTTCTTCTTTAGCAAACTTTCCCTGACAGAAAATGACACGGCAGTGCAATATCAACCCGAGTACAAGTCACGTAGCATTCCCACCTGCCACGGAGAAATGTTTCCTGACACCACCTGCTGGTTTAAGACCTCCCCAACCACTGTGGCCATCGCAGCGGTTATGCTCATCAACCACAACGGAGAAGACGGACAGAGAAAAACCAGACAAAGGTGATGGAGTAAGGAAGCAGGATAGGGTGAAGGTATGTGTGTTAAGGGAGAGATGGACACACACACACACACACACACACACACGAACGCACGTAAAGGGGGTTCAGAGGTAAATACCAGAGCAGGTGAAGGGATGTTTCCTTTGGGGCTGGTGACTATGCTGTTTTTGGTGCTGTTTGTCTGGGGCTGTGCAGGAAAGGAAAGGAAAGGAAAGGAAGGAGACACAACAAAGAGTGTTAACAACAGCAAGACGTGTGTTTGTGAGCGTGTGTCCATGCATATGTGTGTGTGCTTGTATTTAAATGTGTGTTTTAGCACGTATCCTTGCACTTTTACTCTTGTGAGAGACAATTTTAAGCTTACCATCCTTAAGAGGGCAGTTTATGATTAGTTATACAGTTACAATTCCACTTTGAGTTCAGGGTTTAGGTTTACAGATCTAGATATATAAGATATGCCTCATACAAAGCATGTTAAAGGAGTTTTGTTTGTTCTGCTGACTTCTAACACCTAATTTTTTTTAATTAATTTTTTATATAAAAACAGACCTTTTAATGAACTGTGAATTTAGGATATGGCTTTGGTACAAAGTTATACATTCAAAGGCCACTTTATTAATACACCTGTAGTGGGTGGAGGACTCAGGCTGGAGTGCCTTATAATAAGTGTGTGTTTCTGACATTTTGATAATCTATTAGTTTGCTTAAAAACAGCACCAGTTCTCCATGGCACCCAGTTTTTCAAACTACTTGTCGGGTAGTATCTTGGAGAATGTGTCATGTTTTTTTGTGTGGATCTGTCTCAGTGTTCTCTGTCTTCATGCCATCCCAGAAGGACCCCTTGTTCTTCTCGTCTCTGGCTGATTGTTTGAGGTAACTGTCACGGTGCAGTGGAGTGTCCAGCAGATGGCAGGCAGCAGCAGCCAGCAGCCGCAGGGGTCGAAAGGGTTACCTAAAAACATTCATTCACAAGACTGATTTGTGATTGTGAGAGGTGACAGGAGGGGGCGGGTGAGACTACGTGACATCATCACGCTGTCGCTGGTGACTTCCGCTGCTTTGGATTTCACATCGTAACGATACAACTGCGCCGTGATGAATCACCTTTAAAAGCCTCCATTAAATGTTCTTTGAAGACCACACATCAAAGCACGGAAAGTTCTTTAGAGCTTAGTTCAATCATAATGATATTTGCATTGGATCTACATGACATTATTTATAATCTTGTTTGGAAAATATTAACTTGAAATTGCTAAATGAGGCAGAGTCCTGGGTGTGAAGTGAGTCATCACAGTGAGTCACTCTAAAAAAAAAAAATTGCTTCCATTACATAAATCAATTATATCTAAGCCATTCTTACTTGTCAATGATAGAGGTCAAGAGAAGTCATGGATTACGCAATGCCCCATTAATCCTTTGTTGGTTGGTGTAAATGTGAAAGAAAGTGGGTAAAAAAAGGGTGAAAGTGTTTCCTAAATGACTTTCATTACGGTCCAGTGGAGGTGTCGTTGCGCAATGATGCCATCTGACATACTGTGCTGCGGCATAGAAAGGAAGTCAAGCACGGTGTGTGTGTATGGGTGTGCATGTTCACCATAATATGAATTGAATGGAGCAAGCCACTGGGCTTACTTAAGACAAGAGAGGAGAGGAGAGGAGAGGAGAGGAGAGGAGAGGAGAGGAGAGGAGAGGAGAGGAGAGGAGAGGAGAGGAGAG
>JAUYWH010000027.1:20612166-20630997 GCA_034779795.1 Ctenopoma multispine
GAGAGGAGAGGAGAGGAGAGGAGAGGAGAGGAGAGGAGAGGAGAGGAGAGGAGAGGAGAGGAGAGGAACGTACGAGTGCACAGACATAACACACAAAACCTAAAATAAGAGCCGGTGTAAGATAACATATAGACATTACACATAATCACAGTAATCTCACCCACACCCGTGCCAAACAAACACACATGCTCACGCACACATCAGACTAGCTAAAGGCCCTGTCAGCCATCACTCTGCTGCCACCGTGGAGAGGCGGCAACAGGAAACGTATTCTGTGTCAAAGTAACGATTAACTGGTAAGACGACTCAGTCAAAGCTTGTTTGCAAGAGTCTTAGATTTTGTGTCTGTGGTAGGAAAGAAGATGATATTTAAATAAACATATCTGGCACCATGGGAGCTTTACTGACCAGAGGCTGACGTCCGAAGCCATAGTGAAAGCAGGACTGTGGTCATATAATAGCACATGAGAGTCAAGGTGAGATTGTACAGCTTCATGATTAAGACCATTCTATGACAAAGAAAGAAAAGGTGGGTAAGAGTATCCAGAGTTTGGCAAGGAGAACAGTTCAGAGGCAGCAGGAAGGAGGAAGATGACACAGAGAAAAAAATATACTTCAGGGCAAAAGAGAGGGAAAAAGGTTAGGGTTCACAAACCCTTCCATTAAAAAAACAAAACAAAAACATGTTGTCTATCCTTATGGACCAAGAAACAAGTATGGGATGCTTCCACCTACCATAAAGCATTTTTACTTTTACTCCTACATTTAGTTTGAACGTCATCTTCAGGGTCTCTTATCAAAACTGCAACCATAAGCAGCAACTCTTTTTTTTTTTTTTTTTTTTTAAATGTGAACCCCTGACAGATCTGGAGCAGCATCCCTAAAGTAACTCAGATGGAACTAAAACATCCTGCTTCCATTACGTTTTCAGAATAGTGTCAGGGTTACTCTGATGGCAGCGCACTTTGCAAAGGCCAATTCCACCTGGCATTTCCTGTCAATTAAGTAGGACTTTCTGTATATATACTGTTATTTCCTTAGTGCCCTGGGGGTTTTCGCTGCTCACGTTAACTACTGAGTTCCTCTTCTTTTTCTCTAAATTAACATTTTCAGTCATTTTGATAATGTTTTCATTGTAAATGTATCACTATTTGTGCACCCAACAACGTGATATGTTAGTGAACTGAAGGAGACTTGACATGAACTTTAAGTGAGGCAGGTGGAAACAGATATAAGAGTTAACAAGTGGGGAGAGGATGTGAGGAAAGTAGTAACTGGGCAAATGTATAAATAGCATGCTCACCATATACTGGACAGTGGAGCTCGACTTGCGTTTCTGTCCTCAGGCGATTGATGGATGGATTTATTGATGGATGGATGATGGACAGTAGAAGAAGGACGGGGATAAAATAACCAATGACAACAAGTGAATGTACTAGCATAAAAAGCAAAAGAAAACTTATCTAAACCAACACTTGTACATTTTAATGGCATTAAAGCAGGAGATGTTTCGAAGAACTGGTCAAAGCAGATGGACTCAAAGAGGGCTAAGATTTGAAAGAGGTATTGTGAAAGTAGTTAGGTACATGCAAAGGAGCAGTGTTTTACTGTAAGTGGAAGTCATCAGAAAAAGGACATAAGAGTGTGAAGCAGACCACAGAAGAGTTCTGCAGATGGCAAAACTGTGACCCACTGTCAAGAGACTCAAAGCATTTGGGGCAAAAGGAAGCAAGAACAAGAGCAAAACAAGGAAATGTAAAATTTATTCCGTCAGAATACTGATGCGTTCTCCCCAAAGTCATTTTATATTTAAAATCATGACTGACTCAATGCTAAAGTTGTTGCATGTAGCAGCCATACATTAATAAATTATGTGGACACCAATGTGGGAACGTAATGCAGGTGTAATGATGAACGAGAACACTGGAAATGTTTTCAAGGACATGTCGTAGTTTATATTATATAACATTCATTCAGGCCAAATCTACTGGTTCATTCATCGTTTTGCAGCAGTTCATCAGTGTCATTGTCTTTTTCTGTATGATAATGCTACATGTAATAACTTTTAGAAACATAAAGACTAGATGCAGTGTGTGTTATCAGTGTAACAACACTGGATGAAAAGCTGAATGGAGTTGCTTTTATTGGCAGTAGCTGGCAGCAGTGGGGGGCTGACGCTGGTGTGTAGTTAGTGCCAGAGAGAGCAGGTGCTGCAGCCGAACGTCAGGTGTCATTACACATTAATGAACCGGAGGGAGAAAAAAGGGAGGAGAAGGTGAGGAGAGGAGGTCAGAGCCGTCACAAGAACAAAAGGACGAGTGGAGAGAAGAGGGAGAAAAGGAGGAGAGCAGAGATAGCAGCAAACGACGAAGATGCCTTTAGAAATGGTTTGGGGCAAGTGTGTGGGGAGCCTGTTGCTAGGCGATGAGTGCGCCGCAGTGGAAGTAAGCGTCTATTTCTGTCGTCTGAGTTTCCAGGGTCCAGACTGGCAGCTATTCCTGGAACCGGAGTCACATTCCCCGCTGAATCGACTGAGCTGGAAGGATGGGGGGCATTCTCACACACACACACAAATGTGCATGAGCGAACCACACATGTGGACGCCCACGCTTACGCACACTTTATGTTCAGGCACGCTCACACCACCATTTGCACTTTGGTTCTCTTTTCAAACAGACTAAATAAATGTGAGATACTGTATTCACACACAATTACAAACACACACTTCAGTGTCCACGTGCATGTGAGCTAAGCTCAACCTAATATAATGAAAAAACGCTGGGAAGCAAACACATTTTGTTTGCGTGTACACAATGTTCTGCGCTTTGTAGCACTCTAGCTTGCATGCACGCTGCACACATAGACGCATTGATGGAAGCTGTGTGTGGGATGTGTCACTGTAGCGTGTGTATGCGCAAGCGTGGGATGGCGAGAGATCTTCATTAAAGGATGAGCAGGAATGTAGGGTTAAAGACCAGATGGGGTGAGCAGGAAAAGGAAACCGTGAAAGAGGAGGAAAGGACAGAAATGAAGGCATGAGAGGGGGAGGAAGTGATGAGGAAATGAAAGTGAAGGACTGACAGATGTTTACATTTAATAATGGTTTGGAATAAAGGCTGGTGCAGAAGGATGTGCTACATGAAGCGAGTGAAGTGGCAAGCAACATGCAGGCTGACACATAAACGCACAAACACATGTACTGTATACAGGCATGTGCCCACAGACATGTGGCTGTGGTATTTTTAAATAAAATATCTATGAATGTGTTTACATGCACAATATGGTGTGTAATACTCTACAGAGGAAAGCAGCTATCTGAAAACTAAACTACCGTCTTCACATATATCACAAGAAATAACACACACACACGACACGACACACATGACGGGAGACACACACGCAGAAAAAAAACATGTGCAACAATGAAGACAAAAAGGTTAGAGAAGATAAAAGTTAGAGAAGTTAGGAAGGAAGTAAATGAAGAAGCTGAGAAAAACAGCAAAGAGGAAGAAGAGGAAGACTCTTTGTGGTTCTGGAAATTGAAGAAGAGTGAAGGGTAGAGAAACTGACTGAACAGGTTGATGATCCTTACCTTGACATCTGCCTTTTTGTTGAGCATGGTCTTAGCTGCTGCAATGACAAACACAGGCAGAAACAGTCAGACACAGAATGATTGTGTGTGGTTCTGATTATACGCTACACGCCGTGTTTAACCGACACTAAGTGTTTCAGAGATAGAATTCAGTTTACTTTATAAGATACGTTTACATTTATTAACCTAACCTGTATAAAACACTGGTTTTATGCTGAAACGAAAGAGATATCTCAGGACCTTCCTAATAAACTGTTTTACAAATGAAGCACAGTGACTCTTCCAGATAAGCAACCCTGACACCTCCAGATTTCACTAGATACAAGTGAAGTATGAGCAACTGATTGATGCATTAGTCACACAGCACAATCTGCCTTGATTGGTTTTCCTTAAAAACAGCAGGTTCAAATGAAGTTGTGTTTTTTTTTTTTTTATCTGGCAACATTAGATTTATCTGAGCCATTGTGAGGCGTCTGTTTAGCTGCCTGAGCAGACATTGTTATCAGTGTTTAACTGAGTCACTTTTTCCAGTCTACAAACAAACAAAAAACACAAAAAAACGCAGGTTGTAAGACCAAATACACATAACCATGTTTTTTCCTTTCAGTGATTCTGTGCTGTCAATAACAACTGTTTCTCTTGACAGCGACCAGTACAGATTAGAATTACGACCCTGCTAAAAAGCTGCATTCAGATTCAGAGCGTGCAACCTAGGTCCCGACAGGTGGACTAGCGTAGCTGCTTTCAGGTTAGAACCTGATGTCATGTCTTTTCAAAATGCAATTACGTTGTTGAAGTCAGTGAAATAAAAATGTTTTCCGATTCACTGTTTCACATCGGCAGCTGTGCCAACGCCCCCCTTGTGGCTGCGGGGGAGCCAAAACTAAAATGGCTTCCTCACACAGCAGCCATCTAAACCCAACAGTAAGCCCTGCCTTAAAGAACTCTGTGGGGGCCTTAGTAGAGGATTAGTCTTCAGTCTGCTCTCTAATGAAGGGTAATGAGGGAAGGGGGTGAGGGAGGAAGAATGATACTGTAGACACAGTCCACTGATGAGAGTAATACCCATAATCCACTATAACAGTGGAAACTGGGTGCAGACAACAGAAGACGGTCCGCAAGGCTTTTACTATGATTGACCCGCTAAAGCATGAATAGCAAGGTGGTCTGACAGCATTAGATAGATTCATGTTCACCCCAGGGGCACCAAAATAAGTGTGATGTTGGTGTCTGCGCAGGCTCTGAGCGGGGGCTCTGAGCGGGGGCTCTGAGCGGGGGCTCTGAGCGGGCCTGTGAGGATACAGACAGAGGATTAACACTAACAAGACACCAGATGTTGACAAAACTGGACGAGCTTGTAAAAGTTGATCCCAAAATCACACTTGCAGACTGTCCAAGAACCACCCAAAAACTTCAGGTTTACTGTCGAGGTTTACTAAAATTTGAATGTGATCTTTGTGATGGACAGGATAGATTAGTGACTATATGGGAAGAAATCTCCCTGGTTCATAGGAGAACAGGTGGAGTCTATCTGAGGAGGAAGAAATGAAAGGTTTCATGAATGAACAGCAGTAATGTGCCTCTCTGTCTTACTTTCCTAGACATAATCCTTACCGAGACTTTTTAAGGGGCTGGGTGCAATTTTAAGTCTAATCAGATGCAATCACATCAGCGACCAGCCACATTACATAAAACACTATTTCTGGCGGTCTGGGATTTTTTCTCTTCCTGTCTCAGTTTTTTTTCTTCTCTCCCTCTTTCCTCTCTCTCAGAACATGAGACATAGCTTCTCTCTGGATTTCTCAATTCCTCTTCCAAACACGCTCCAAGCCAGCTACATTGAATTTTCAACAGAAGCCTGAATTCCTCGAGAATTTCCATTGGGCAGAGGCATCCTTGTGGGAACAGAGGTGCAGTCCAAAGGAGTAAAGTTCAAAGCCTAGTGGAGGCCTGGCCCAGTCCTAAGTTAAAAAATACTTACAAGAGGACTTTTTGAGATGTAACTTGAAAACTGAGACAGTGATACAAGGGAGACGTGGTGTCTAGAATACATAAATGCTGCCTTTTGCATTGGCTTTATTTTTCATTTTCTTTCCCCGGTGGTATAGTTTCTCATGTTTGAAGTGAGGCTTGCATATTCAGCAGTCGAGGAAGGAGCAATAGGAAGTGATAAAGCAGCACTACATAATTCAGTGGGATGTGACAGTGGCATAAATGTGCATGGCTTTTTGTTGTGCTGATCTTCCCCAGTCTCCTTCCAAAGGATGGTTGTTACTGAAGAGAAGAAATGGGGTCAGTATAGTGTCAAGTTCATTCTTTCATATTGTCTGATGGCAGAGGAGAGGATATGGAAGGAGAGCAGAGAAGAAGAGTAAAGAGGAAGGAAAGTGATATGTGTGTTTCATTGCGCTCTTTCCGAACACCATTATTGTGTCAAACAGAATCTTGTGGTAAATCCGAACTGAAGTTTGCTAAAAATGGGTTTAATTCCAGTGATGAAGATGAATCTCTGCGGAAGCCTGAAAAAATCAAAGGAATCTTAATTAATACTGAAGGTGAAGAAGCAAGGGGCGCTCCTTACCTTGCCACAAATTAGACATGAAGCAAGAAGAGAGAGGAGGAAGAGATTAAAACAAAAGTATCACTGATAGAGCCCCACTAAAAAACACACAAGATTCACCACTGCAAGAGCGAAGCAAGGATGGGCATGGATTTACATGGAGATACAGTGGTGCTAACACAAGCCAAGAGGTGGCTTCTGGAAATGGAATGAGCTATTTTAAATGACCCATTCAGGTGTAAGAGTGCCTCAAGACTGTTTCTCTGCATAGCATGTTTATATTAAAGGTCCAGGACATTTCTATCTTATTCCTGTGTGAGGACAGTGAGGTCACGTACTGCAGATGATGACTGCATTTGTGTATAAGAATATGCAAGATACAGAGCGATGCCTCCAGTAAGACAGTGAGGCAGAGTGAGGCTGACCGGGGGGAGGCAGTCCACTATAAATATTTGATTGGAGCCCAGTGGAGGCTGAGGGACACAGAGGATGGTGGTGTCCCAGCAGGGCACAGAAACAAGGACACTGCCACTGCTTCGGTCTCGTCATCTATGGTTCTCAGAATACTGTACAGAAACGTGCGTAATGGTGAGCAATTGTAAATTTACAATTGCCAGAGGGGAAGAAATAACATTTAGTTAGTTACTGTAGAAGTTAACTAAGTTGCTCTGTGTCAGTTGCATGTGTAAACTGTATAATTTGAGTGGGAGCCCTTTAAAGGTAAAACTTAAATAGCTTAACTCAACGTTACCACACTGTAACGTCAGCTGCGGTGGCTGCTGCTTGCTTCTGAGGTCTAACAGAGGGTTCAGACAGAAAGCTAAGTGAATTTTTGCTTCATGTATTTTGCATAAGGTTGACCACTGGACTGTTTGCTCAGCCTCTGCTAATTCGCCACAAACACATGATGTACCAACGGTACAGTTACTACGTGAGAACCAGCCCAGCCTTGCATCTTCCACAGTGTACACCATGCACCAACATCCCCCCGTGTTGCAGCGCATGCACCACTTCAGTGCCCCATGCAGCATTCACCGACAGCTCCCGGGCAGTTCCATCCTTAAAGTGACAGGGGTGGACTTTCCAGTGTCATTGTCAGACAGAGAGAGAGAAGAGGAAAGAGAGAGAAAGAGGAGTGATTGGAAAGTAAGATAATGAAACTATGGTGGGAAGAGGGAAAGTGGGAGTGATGCTGATGAGATGTAGAGGGTGACTAAAGAGCCACAGAAATGACAGAACACAGGAACGTGAAAGGGGTAAAACTGAGTGGTGATGTGAAAAGAGGTGATGTGGATGAAAGAGAGTGAGAAGAAAAAAAAAAGAGAGACAGGACAGAAGTTTGGCTGGGCCCAGGCCATGCGCCGTGGCTCTGTCAGAAGATGAGGATGACAGGGTGAACGTAGGTCGGTGACGGTGACAGCAGTGATAGGCGCAGCAGCCAACCTATCAGATCTCAGACAGGAGGTGACAGATGTGCTGATGTTGAAAACAACAGCAGTAGCGGAGCTTCCATCTTTTATGTATTTGTGAATTACGATGCATACATGGTGCCTAAAATATTAAGTAATGCGTTGCAAAGAGAGGCCTGTTTCATTTTTGATGAAAGGATTCCTGTCAAATAGTTTGATGGAAACGTAGCTGCTGCTGATGAGTTAATGGGAGATGTCGCTAGCAATGTGGTCAGCCGTCATGCTCTGAGCTCCCATGCAGAGGAAGGAGGGAGGAGGCAGGTGAAAATCAAAGGGGGGACACAGAAGAAGTGGAAGAATAAAGAGTATAGGACAAGGATAGAGAAAGGGGAGGAAGAGAGGGGTGGCATGCCCTGGGTGAGCCACCATGATACCTTGTTCCACTAGCCCTGCGGTGGTGCCAGCGGCTGCAGCCACTGCTGCTGCGGCCGCAGTGACAGAGGCTGGAGCGGTGGTCTGCCTGCTGCCCACTGTCAAAGAGTCCAATACCCAGTCACACGGGAGGAAAGAGAGTTACAAGGCAAGAAGGGAAGGAAGGAGAGAAAAGAGTTGAGTGAGGAACAAGGCGTAAAGATGGAGAAAGGGTGGAGTGACATCGAGAAAGAAGGGTAAGAAGAAAAGAAGGTGGGCAGGTTGGGGAAAGAGACAGAAAAAGGTGAGACACAGAAAGGCGGAGACAAACAGGGCTCATTAGTTCAGAGAAGGGGGATTCATTCCTATTCACAGACATCTGACATTAATTAGCTGTGACACAAAATCTGTCCCGTACGAATCTGCTGCTCTGACAGAACGGTCAGCAGAGAAAAATGTCAGGGAGAGACACAAATCGTTTCATCTGAGACGTTTCATCTGTGATGCTTGCATATTGTCTGTATTTATACCTGAAAATAGCATTGTAGTTAGGATGACGATGGAGATGATGATACCGCATTTAGTCAGCGTTAGTAAAGTCTCGCAGTGCTCACGGCCTCAAGAAAAACTGATGGCGAAGCTTTTCATTTACAGTATGCAAATAAAAGAAAGTTATATAACCTTACATCGGATGACTACTACAAGACATTACATGAACATGTGGAGGAAAACAGAAACACCTCAGTGTCAGCATAGTGACGCTGATACACAGAGCGATGTACAGTATATAACACATGATTCATAATGTATAATCACATAACACTAAGCCATTATAGCAATGATATTGGCTTTTGCCATGATGTAATAGAGCATGGCTATTTTGCACCAAGGCTCTGTCTCATTTTTTTTTCCTTTTTAGCTATTTCTCATCCTCTGACTCATTCACCTGAGGACCTCACTCTTATAATGGAGCACCGCTTCCTAAGAATAGGACAGAGAGTGAGAGGAAGGTGTTTGAGAGTGGTGACACAGCCAGGCCGCACACTCTGGTCAACGCGTAGGAGTTAAACAGCTGAGTGGTTGTTTAGTGGATGTTCAGACCGTTTCCCATTGTAAGGACTACAGCGTCCAAGCGGCTGCTGTGAGTCATTTACTGAAGCAGCATGATTGCACATACAAACACACACAAACGTCACTCGGACACACGCGTACATCTATATATGTAAAACACACACATACTCTACACGAACATAGACTCAGTGGTTGTGATTTATAAGAGGAAAGTTGCTCAGGCCAACATTTATCAAAGAACTGGGTTGAATTATTCTTCTTTCAAAGTGAATGTCAGTCACTCGTATGAGCTTCAAATGCTGACTTCTTGCTGAAGACTAAAGATCGTACACTGATGACGGGCTCTCATTTCACTGACCACAACAGTGCTGAAGATGCCTCATTAGGTGAAACTGACATACAGCACACATTCTGTTGAGCTGTTCTGATATTTTTATATCTCACTGTCAGAGTGAAGAAAGTCATACGTGAACGTGTCTCTGAGGCACAGATGTACAAAGTTTTACATTACAGCATCTGTATAAGATCATAATCAACATTAAACTTTAGAACGTGTCATGTGTTAACAGAGATACACACAAGACAAATACACAGACACAGACATCCACAGCTTACCGATCAAATTCAGTGTTTCCCCATATGTTACTGTTCAAATAACGTGATAAAATGGTTAAATTATTATTATTATTACTACGTATGTCAGGCGTGCTACTTAATCTACGCATATGATGATTTGTGGGTATGTACAGAGCTCACCCAAATGAACTTAAAGCTGAAAATGTACATAAAATACAGATATTTACTAATGCATACAGTTTTTCTAACATTATTTTACAGTTGTTTAAAATATTTGATACAGCATTTGTTTGTGGATTATACACACAGCATTTGTGAATGACCCACAAACTGTCAATCACCTTTGTAAATCTTTTTATCTTAACATGCACCATTACTGACTATTAGGACATTCGTCACAGATACATCAGTTTAGGGTTGGTATGGATGTGTACGGATGTAGTTCGCAATTCTTGCTTTGCATTGCAACAGTTTAAGTTTAGTTAGAAAAATAAATTCTTGAATAATGAAGAGGGAAACACTGAAGTTGCACGGAGATGAAATGAAGATGAAGGTTTTGCTTTTGCATGCTCTATAACCTTAATATATACATTAAACTATACAGTATTTCTATGGTCAGGGGAGACAACTGAGTCTGTTGATTCACTTTTAAGGTGTTTATGAGACACATGCCACCATTTCTGCTGAATACACCATGGGAAATAAAGGTGCAAATGTGTGTTATGTTAGGTTAAATCAAATTGATGCTCCTCTAACCCCTCAGAGCCAAATGCTCATCCATCGCAGGCTTTAAACAAGGCAGAATAAATGGCTGGCATTGACCGGCCAAGATAGGATATGTAAGGTTTTAGGTTGGATGAATTTGGTGGCATGTTCCTCAGCTACAGTAACAGACTTGCTCATGTTGAATAAACATTTCAGTCCCCCTCAGCACTTAAGTATTCACACACAAATACAACTGTCAACTGCAGATAAAACAAAAAAAAAATCTCTACACACATGTTTACACAAGCTACATACTGAGTGACGTTGGTTCACAGATATGAATGGTACAATCATGAGAGATAGAAGAATTATGTCCAGTTAACACTCACCAGAGAAATTTCGTGAAACCAGCATGGTAGTAAGAATGGCCCCCTGAGAAAAAAAAATGAGAATGAAAAGTAAGATCAGTGTATCTTTCCCTGGAAAAGTCCGGACTGGGTGAAGCCTACACTAAACAACAGCTGACAAGCTAAGCCACTTGAATAGCACCAGATGCTGTCTGATAAATGACGTCTGAAATGTACAGTAGAGTATAAACTGCATGTCAACAAAGATCATAAGAGGCATGAAATGCTGAAGATGTAACCTCAAGTTAAATCATCCCACAAATTACACAGACAAAAATCAGGGGATATTAGAGTCAGGTTGTTGAAGTCAGTGAGATGAGAAATCTGGGTCTTCACTGTCCGAACCTGATCATGACATCACTTCTACTTCTTTGTAGAAGACCTCAGAAGAAGAACTGCTGACTTTAAGATTAGATTCTAACTGGTTTAACTGGTTCCCTTTATGTAGCTTCAGTGTTTATAATCTGATAATGATTTAGATCATATTTGTGCAGAAATGTAGGAAATTCTAAAGTGTTCACAAGCGTCCGTGTGCCACCATATACGGGCAAAGTATGAAGACCTGTTCACTTTAAATTAATTCAATATAAAAGCTTCCGCAGCAGGAGCAGACTGAGGTAGCGAAAGGGAAACTAAGACGAATTTACTTAAAAAAGTGACGTGACTGAAAACTGAGTCAGCAACATGGCCTGGAGCCCGGAGATGAAGCTGGGACCAACCTTCAATTAGCTCAAAGTGTGTGAGATAGAAACAGAAGACAAAGACATCTGATAGAAACAAAGGGAAAAAACGGAGCCGAAGATGAGTAAAGCAGCTAATCCTGACAAACTCTCTCTCTCTCTCTTTATAAAGCTACAAAAAAGGTACTGAATTACAAATGGATGGTATTTACAGTAAGAGCTGTGGAGGAAGATAATACACCTCATATATGAATAGCTAAAATGACAGGCTATTCTATTATACCACCTATTATAAAAGAGAAACAATAACAAGGATGCTTGTAATTTTTTATCAGTGGTGCATCAGATATCTTTTTTGGTAACATATCCACATTTGTAGTATCTTTTGATACTAAAATGATGTTTTTTCTTTCATTATTCTTACGTAGTGCTATTCATGTACTTTTACATGGAAATAGACTCAAATTCAGACCTGTGTGAATTTCCTTTGATTAAATAGTTATTCGCCTTTTTTAAAAGTATAGCCACATATCACATCATCTACATTTGGAACCCTGATATGAAAAAGGAAAATGACACTATTACACTCTACTGAAACAGGAGAGTGGAACAATCTAATCTAACTGAATGTCCATCTTTGCCAGTGTCCGCTTCTTTTTAAACGCAAAAAGCCAGAGACTACTGGCTCATGCTGATGGCATGTTGGTTGAATGAGCCAACATTTGCCTGCAGCCACCTGCGTTTCTGCTTCCAGTTTCCCATGTGCTGGTATTTGAGCCACGCCAAGACTGGCCAAAAGCAGCAGGCTAATAGAGACACGCTCCGATGACTAAGCTGTTGTATCCACACAAAATGTCAGCAATAAATCAGTGCGGAAGGGAAACTATGTGTGTAGGGTCTTCTTACTGTCTTTTCATGAAACTTGGCACCAGAATCAGGAAAGGCAGCACTAATACGTGTGCCATTATCGGTAAACAAACTTTAGATTTAGGTTTATTCACAGAAACACAAACAGACCTTGAGTTTCCTCCTGGCGTTGAATTTCTTCAGGCACTCCACGGTCTCCTGTCTGTGCATCATAGACGCCACTGTGGACCGTTGCTGGAGGGAGGAAGGAGGAAAGGAGGAGCAGGAGGAGGAGTGGGAGAAGATAACAAATAGAGGGTTTTGGGAAAAGGTGGGAGAAAAATTAATTTTGCATTATTCAACCACCTGAGCCTTTTAATGACATGAAAAATAACTGCTGTGTGTATGTCGGGACACTTACGCAGACCCATGGGTGTTTGAGGGCCTCCTGAGCAGTGATCCTCTTGGCTGGGTTGATGGTCAACATCTGGTTGATCAGGTTTTTGGCCTCTGGGGTGACTGTATCCCACTCTGGGGAAGGGAACTAAAGCAACAAATACAACCATATGTCTTAACATTCAGTATAGAGCTAGTCAACAGATGGAGAATTAAGGATTTTGAAAATCAATTATTCATATTTTCAAGGAAGTATTTGTTTCATCTTCTTGAAAACGTTTTTTCCCCTGTTTTTAATAATAATAAATTACTTATTCCTAAGATTTGGGACTAAACAGGCTTTAGTCCCACTAGTCTTCACTAGTTTCTGATATTTCAGAAAAAACTATGCTTTGAAGTGGTGTACTTGGTCTGCAGAGATGTACAAGTCGGCGATGTGTGTCAAACATACACATGAATGCCAGAACCCGAGGTTTTAAAGCAGCTGCCCAAAGCATCACACTGTGTCTGTTGATGGTGCATCCTAGTGCCATCTCTTCACCAGGTAAATGAAGCACACCCACCCAGTCACGCACTTTATGTAAAAGAAAATTCAATTAATTTGACCAAACCACCTTCCTTCATTGCTCCATGGTCCAGTTCTGACACTCATGGCCCGTTATAGGTGCTTTCTGTGGTGGCTTGAAGCCAGTCAGAGGATGCTCTGTGTATGACACCTGTTGATCAGTAGCTCTTCTGTGGGATCGTACCTGATGGATTCCCTACATGCATCTTGAGCCTTGGGTTCCCATGACCCTCGGTGGCACGTTTGGTAAATACTGACCACTACATAATGGGAGCACCTGTTAAGAGCCGGCGATCTGAAGGTGCTCTGACCCAGTCGCTCAGATCCTTATAGAAAAATGTCAAAAAATGACTGTTCACCTGCTGCCAAATATATACCGTCCCTTGATAGGTTGTTAACAAGATAATCAATGTTGTTCACTTGCACCTATCAGTGCTGTCTGCAATCAGTCTCTGCCTCACACTGTGCATCTGCACACACAGCCCCTTGTTGTTACCCCTTTTATTTATGTCATGTAAGAAGGATCCTCAATCCCTTTTACGCCTAATGACCTGTAGTTTTCTATCATTTATGCTGTTATAAGATTTAAACAGCAGTTTCACTTGATGTCTTTGTTTGTCAATGTGTTTGTTTTTTCTGTCAGAGTGTCTCCTGTCACCTTTATGAGTTGCATTATGTTTACATTCAACATGTCATTATGATTTGGTGTATATGTATATAGCTAATATCTATTTCATAAAAAGAACAAAGAGAAATCTGCTGCACTGTGTTAACGTGTGGAAACCATGTCTGATAAGCTCAGAGTCCCCTTTGAGTTTCTAATATATTTATAATCCAAAATCTATTATATGATCTATTTTAGTATTTTTGAGTTTAATATTAGATGTGACTCTGTGTCTCTGTTCAATAGCTATAGAGTAAACACATCTCATAACTGAAGAAAGGGAGAAGATAAAAAGCAACACAGCTCAAATGACAGATGTCAGGACTTGTATTTTCAACATTTCAGCCACTTTTTTCCCCTTTGGGAAACAATAGCAGAAGCCAATCCAAGTACAGCCCCGAGCAATTTGTTCAGAAAGTCTAAACCCATCAGGTCCTGTTGTGTTTAGGCATAAATGTCGAGGTCTGTGCCCTGTGAGCCCAGAATCACTGCCCGAGAGCCGGTCGGCCTCTCTCTCTCTTTTTGGCATGGAGTTAAATCTGATCTAAGGTGAGGTTCCCTCTCTTGCACCCCCTGAAATATGAATGAGGTGACTGAGTTACATAACCGCTGCCAAAAAGGAACGAGGGCAGTGGGAGGAGAGGGGAGGGCATTACAGCAGGAGGGGAGGACAGAGAGAGAAGGACAAGAGAGGAGAGGAGACTCACATCATAAGCTCCGGCCTTGATCTGCTGGTACAGCTTGTGCTGGTCCTCGTCCCAGAAAGGAGGGTAACCCACCAGCAGGATGTAGAGGATCACCCCTGAGACCCACACAAAAACACATATGGACCCACAGACACAGAAAAAGCACAGTTTGTTAGAAAGTGTGTTTCTGTGTGTTTTTGTTTTCTCTGTATAAATAGTTGGTAAATGCCATATGCGTGTGTGAAGAAGCGTGTTTTTCTCTGCACAACTCACCGCAGGCCCAGATGTCCACAGGTTTGCCATATGCCTCCTTCCTCAATACCTCAGGGGACAGGTACCCCGGTGTGCCAGCAAATCCTGCAGTGAAAACACCCACACATGCACACAACTGATTGACATGCTCAAGGCAACAAACTGTGCAGCAGCTACCCCTGGATAAAAAGCAACACAGTCTTTAGTAAGCTCAGGTCAGTTCAGTCACTCACACTGGTCTGAGGTCTTACAGACAGATTTGAGGCCTTGAGTCAGTCAGTTGAGTGTGTAGGTTTGGAAAATTTCTCACTTGCCAGTTGAGATGTGAAAAGTGGTCATTTCTGAGTAATAACAGGTAACACCGCCTGATTTTTCTTTGTTTTTTATATCCATGCATGAACAGACGCTTTCCACCATCTGAACCTGTCTAACTAATCATGAGACATCGGTATTGTTAGGATGTTAATAAAACTGCTACACTTATCTATCTGACACTTTAACTGCACTCTTTTATTTACTCTTTGTTATTTTTTTAAGAGGAAAAACATTCAGTAGTAGTCGTCTTTGTCTTGGACCAGCAGCAGAGGGAAGAGCTGGATGGTTCACTGTAGCTGCAGCTTTAACAACAAAAGCTGCAGAATCTTTAAATGGGTGCATTCAAGCATCTGAGGTTAGATCATAGATCAAAATAAAACAAATACGACACATATTATTCATTTAACTATCAGGCATTGTAAATAAATTAAGCTCCCCACCATCAACTGATATTCAGTCAGTGTAAGTAAGTGGAGCCTCCATAGAGCAGACTACCACAGTGCATTCTGGTGCCATCTCTTATTTCATATACATAGATCATTGTAACGAGATAATCAATGTTACTAACCTCACCTGAGTTCAGTGTTCAGTTTAAATGCTTCTGATTAACTCCTGTTTCTGGTATACCTACCAAACCAGGCTTGCTGATCCCCCTGCACCTCGATGGCCAAGCCAAAGTCGGCCAGCTTCACCGCAGCGTTCTTACATTTGCTTGCCAGGAGTAGGTTCTCTGGCTAGAGTGAGCAAGAGGAGAGAAAAAAAAGGTTACGCGATATTTTGAAATGAAAGGATGAGCACACACACACACGCAGAAGACACAGATATGATTTGATAACTCGCAGACATATAAAAGCCAGACAATCAAGGTTAGTCCCCATTTCAGCAGTGTTAAACCCAATGTTCTAGCCTCATGTGGTGTGCTGTGGTCTATAGGCTCCATCTCTGTGGCCCAGATAATGCAACTAGCCTCATTATTCTCTGTCAGAAGAGAGCTCTAATAATGGGCTGCTATCCCCACTGGCCCCTGCTTTTTCTCACTTTCACTCTCCACATCTCTCTTAATCTTACTTAATCATTGCCTCTGTAAAAGATACTGGCAATCTTAAGCACTCAGGTAGAAAATATTAATAGAAAATATAAAACACAGTGACTCTGTTCATTCATTTATGTCCACGGAGATGGAAGATCATCAAGCTAGCGAACAAGCTTGCCTACGAATTACACAACTATGAATTATTATGACTACTTATCATGTCAGGGAAGTCAGAAAGTCAGAGCAAGATGCATGATAATATTAGATTTTCCACTCTTAGCCCTGCACTGAACTCTAATGTTATATTCCACAGAAATATGAATAAAACAGTAAAATTATTTATGTCTTTAGAGCAGCTCTGCACCAAGAATTGCACTCCTGGTTTAAGTGTGATCTACAATACGTGCTACTACCTCAAATATACCTATTTGAACACTAATACCTGTTCACTAAGTGCGAGATCTTGATCTTTATTGGTCTTACACTTACAATGATGTGTATATTATTGAGAACTTTTACGGACTGTGTTACTTATTGAATCTTGAAAAGTTTCCACTGTCTTTCAGGGTACTACCACACGTCTCTTTTACATGACTTACACAAGTCTCTTTTCTCTTCCAATTAACTAGTGTAGCTGTCTCCTGAAATGCACCACAACTTACAGCATGGAAGGAATGAGGACATTATATTTAGGCTGCATTTCTGTCCCTGCCTGCACTGCATTGCAGCAGTGTGTCTTTACATCCTCTGCCTTCCTCACTCTGCTCTCTCTCCTTAGCTAATTTGTTGTAGAGGCAGGAATACTGTGTATTTAAAGTGCAGATTTAAAAGTGAGCTTTTACAGCCACTGAGCTTAAGTACGAAAGAAGGAAATGAGCAAGAGAGAGAGAGAGAGTCAGAGACTGTGAGTGAACAAACCAGTAATCCAAAGGCTCAGTGCCTACCTCGTGTCATCACACTCTCCCAGCTCGGTTAGGCTTTACTCTTTCATAAATGGGAGAGTTATAACTTGCTAACACTGCAGCATTTAGATAATCCGCGATCCATCAAAACAGTGTTTCAGACGTAACAGCAGCGATCGCCATCACTTTTTGATAAAAGCGCTCCTTCTCCACATATCTCCTTAAATGCAGCTGATGCCTTGCAACTGGTGTGGTTTAAGGACAGAGACGACCAACGCTGTATTCGAGAGCAGGTCACGAGTGGGTGTTTCCAATACAATGAATTCCAGCTTTCTTTTTCTTTATATTCCTATTTCTGCAGAGGATCTGGAGCTGCTGCAGCATTCCTGACTAATTCTCTCAGAGAAAGTGGCAGAGATGTAAGACTCCAGTAAAAATACACTCAATTTTAGGTAGACCGCAGTAATTCGTTTTACCCTGGCAAAGACTGAAGATTAAAGAAATCATTCTTTATTTATATGTGTATTTTTACATTCATGTGTCTAGATTGAAGTCAAAGCTAGGGACTGTTTGACAATTGTTTGATACTATTTCCTGCCAGACATAAAAAAAATGAAACACTTTAGTTTTCAGTTTTTACATTAAGGTTTGATACTCAGCTCTAATTAAGTATTGTGCATTTATGAGCCCACTTTTAATTACATCTATTACTTATGTCAGACTAAAAAGTCTAATAATCTCGATGCATGCTCAATAATAAATCAAGTTTTTCGGTGGGAGATACGTTTCAAGACTTCTCCTCAGTCTCTTATCTGATAAAACATCTGCTATAACGTATTTTTTGATTATTCTGGATAGTTTTTACAGAAAAGTATAATTCAGGTTGTTATCTCATTTGACATAACTCAATTCCTAATTTAAGGGATCTTGTCACCCAGGCTATCCTCAGTCATCACACTATGACCTATTGCATGAAATGCTTGCCAACACTTGGGTGTGAAACCAGATAGGCGTGTTGGCTAAATAAAGACAGAGACATAACTAGTTCTGATAAACACAACCCGCCTTTGCTGGAATGCTGGGACTGACATTTGCATAGAAGAGGTCTACTTGACAAAGTGCATCATGCAAAACAACATGCAACATACAGTACAAGCATGCACATTCAAAAACACTACTAGAAACAAGACATGACAGCAAAAGAGCTGGAAATAGTTCGATTTCAGTGTAACAGCTCTTATAGTATTTTCACAAGTACTGCATTAAGCCAAACACTTAAATAGGTGTTAGTTCACAGTCCAAATTTACGTTGCTCTACGGCCGTATTGAAAAGGCATCTCAAGCTCAGCGAAAATCCTTGATTAAAAAATCTTAATATGAACAGCTCACAGATCTAAGAATCCAGTTCAAAATTAGCAACTGCCACTGTTTCCAACCCTAAAAAAAGACTGTGCAACCAGACAGTCAACTAATAAAACTAAATGTCCCAACATCATCAGCTAATTGAAGGACGTTTACAGAAAGTGCTGTCATGTTTGAGGCGCTGAGGGTCATTAAATGAAATATAAATCCAATCAAGAACACGTTGTTGTCATGTTGTCGGAAAATCAATGGATAGCCTCTAACTCTGGCTAGTAAGGATCCAGAGGTCAGATTAAGTGTCCTCTTGGACCATCTTAGATGGATCTGTCAGGTGAGCGAGTCAGGTGACCGCGAGGAAGAGGTAGGATTGGTTAGGACAAGGTATAAACAGGAAGTCCA
>JAUYWH010000027.1:20640587-20661397 GCA_034779795.1 Ctenopoma multispine
CCCCCCCCCCCCCCCACAAAAAAAGAAAGTAAAAAAGAGAGCTGGGGGAAAATTAGGAAAATAAAAGCAAGATAGATGGTGACTGTTCACATACACATTTGTTTTTATCTATCCCACTGTTTGAGTAAAAAATGAAGAGGCCAACGTATCAGTACGGCTAACAGGGGTTATATACTGGACCATCTGCACCTGCTAAACTAAGAGGATCATTTATAGCTTATAGAGTTTGTTTATATCATTAAAAATATTAGAAACCTTCTGTGTGACAAATACTGTGCAACACAGTTTTCACTGAAACTAGAAAGAGGTTTGTCACATCCTGGGGTTAGGAGATTCTTCTGTTATGTAATTACTGTTTTAGTGACTATTTTGTCGCTGCATGATAACTTTTGGGGGGAAAAGGTTTTTCTTTAGGAACACGAAATTTTAACAATTTCCTCTAATTTAGATTTTGCTAAGTGCTGCTTGCTGTGGCATGTTTTGCAGGATTTGCTCATTCATTACAAACAAAATTCTGCTGATAGCACAATTTTCACTGCAGGATAAGACTCGCAAGATGATGGCAACAAGCTGTGCTGCACTGTGAATCAAACTAAGTACTAACTTGCACAATTGCTAGTAATGCAATTTGTTCCTTAAACTGGGCTTTATGAAGTTAAAAAACAGAAACTGCAAGACATTTTATGACAACCTCCAGATTAAAAAAAAGATATCTTTTGATTGTGACACGAAAAACCTTTATGGTCAAAGCTCTGATTGGAGATGACAGGTCAGGGTGTCAGTGTGAGAGGTGGAACTGATGTAAAGGAAGAGCCAAAGGACAGAGGGGAAACACTGAAAAGAAATAAGTTGTAGAAGAAAAACAGCATTGGAATAGTATGGCAATAAAAACGTGTAAAGTTAGAAGTTAATCGAGAGAGAGAAAGAAAAACAGCTAGCAGCAAAGAAGAAAAGAAACAAAAGAAGAAAAGAGGACAGTAAAAACAAACAGAAACCAACAGAAGTCAACAGAAAGAATAAGAAGCATGCAGAGAAGGGATGTGAGGAGCAGAAAACAAGGGAAGAAAAGTGAGCAGAGTAGAAAGTGAAGAGGAAAGTGAGGAGGAGAGCAAACAGCAGAGAGTCACAAAAGATAAGGAAAAATACATGACACTAAAACAACAGACGAGAGAAGACAACACAGACCATTTAAGGACAAGGAGAAGCCCTTTAAACACACACACACACACACACAGAGGAGTAGAGGCTGCGCTCCTACCTGGCATCGGCCTCACTGTAATACTCTCTGGCTACGATGTCCTCGAACAGTTCACCTCCAGTCACCCTGTACACACACAGACACACACACACACACACACACACACACACACTGATTAAATCTGCTTGGATTAGAAAAAGCAGAAGAAGAAGAAGAAGAAGGTGGAGTGGGTGTTTGGAGTATAAAGGCTACAAAGCAGGAATTCCTACTTCACTTCTTGTTTCTTTCAGAACTCTCTCCTTCCCCCAATTCTCCCTTCCTCCCGCTTCCCACATCGTTACCATGGAAACTAGAGGGAATTGCGGAGAGATGGATGCGGAGGGTGTGGGTGGTGGTGGTTGTGTTGTGTGATGGGGGGGTGGGGGTGGGGGGGCATATATAGGAGAGAGTTATGTAATTGTATAAGTAGTGAAGGTTGGGGATTCGAGGTGGAGGAGGAAGAAGGAAAAGGGGGAGCAAGAGGAGAGGAGGACGACTTACAAGTCAAAAAGGAGGTAGTGGAAGCCCTCCTCTGATATACTGTCATGAAGACGAACTGGAAGAGAAAAATGCACAGATCGACAGATAAATGTTGGTTCCTCAGTACAGTTATCATTAATTTATTGGGCTTTATTATTAAATCCTTGTCTGAGTACAAGTGAAGCCGATGTGTTTTTTAAATTGACACGGCCTCGATCAGAATAACCCTGCTGTAATTTAACTGTGTGTTGAAATAAGTAGTAATAAATGAGTTTCAATATATTCCACAGTTCCATTATTAAATCAGATGGAAACGTGTCCTCACCAATGTTGGGGTGTTTCAACAGACGACAAATCCGAGCCTCACGCTCCAGCTTCTGATGATCTGAAGGAAAAGAGACATCACACTAATTAACAGATGACTAGCAAGCTGATAACAACACAGAACAAATGTACATTTAATGTAAAGTATCCTCCAGACAAATAAAAAGTTATTCTTATAATATGATTATAAATACAGCAGCTTATACCTGATACAGTGGCAATCCACATTCAAAACAATCAGGTTAAATGTGAAAATATCAAAATACTGTTGTGATATATTTAACATCCACTGTGATGTGGCACAAACACACTGACAAAGTGCAGATTGTCAAATGAGACAGTAGAGACAGCACACGCAGCCCATGTTTTGAGGGTTGGATGTGAACATGTCACAATGCAGATGTTCACCAGTCTGTGCGCTATTTTAATATATAACAAAAGTTTGCAAAACACATTTACAAAATCACGCACCTTTGACGTCTAACGCACATTTTATACATTTCCTCTCCCATCAAACATTCTGAAACCTGCATTTACATCCTCATTTACCGACCCGAGTTTGCTGCTCTGTTGCTACAAATCTTGACGCAAAAAAACAAAAGTCACTACCTGTATTGCACTAAGTGCGTAGGTAGGAGCCTTCCACCGGATAATCACTGCAGAGTTTAATGTGTTTCAGCTGGTAACACAATGAGGTCAGCTGACCACCTGAATGTACTGAATGACCATCAGTGGATTTTTTTCTTCCCTGATGGCAAAGGCAGATTTCAGGCTGACAACGCCAGGACTCATCGACCTCTAACTGTGAAAGACTGGTTCAGGGAGCGTGAGACATCATTTTTACACAGGGCCACCACAGAGTCTAGACCTTAACCGCACTGAGAGTCTTTGGGATGTGCTGGAGAAAACTTGACGTAACTATCTGATCCCATCGCCAACTCGAGTTGTTGGCGAGAAATCGTGGCAAAGGAATTATCAAAATAAGGGCGCATGCATGCTGAATCAAAGCAGGAGGAAACAAAACAAAGAGAAAACCTGCTAATTTCCTGTTACTGATATCTTTTGCTGCACTCTGCTCCTGTATCCTGTTTAAAAGGAAAAATATCAGATAGTGAAAGCAGACATGATTATATCATTATCAGTGATTCAGAAGACAGGCCTGCAAGCTTACTGCCTGATAACACTACAAACAGTACGTACAGGCTGCAGATCATGGAGCATGAACGTGTGCATTTACACTTTTTCCACAGCTTAATGATGCTACACACACTGAGGGTTGGACCACCCTGCACATGCCTGCCGCCTGCAGAGCAAAGCAGAGAGCATAAACGTGGAAGTGAACGCGTTCATCCACACCCCCACTAATGCACACATACTGTACACATGTACAGTACATGCAGGCGCACGAAGACGCTGGCAACACACAGGCGCACACGCTCACGTTGGCATGGGGGAGTGACAGTGAAGTGTAAGCCCAGTGATTAGAGTCTTAGAAGATGAGAGGAGCGAGGCGGGAAAAGAAGCGGAGGAGTGTTGAAGGGAGGACAGAGGAGAAGGAAAGAAGGAGAAACGTGAAAAATACGCACAAAGCCTGGAACTCTTTTTCTTTTTCTGTTGTTTCACAAAACAGGCTACATGTCCGTTTCTTTTTTAATTCATTTGAGTTTTGCAGGTGAATATGGACACGTTCATGTTTACATTAGTTTGTGTTCCTGTGCTACGACCAGCATTAAGTCACAGTTAGCTGGGATAAAACATATTATATTGCTTCTTGTTGTGACACATCTTTACAGCTGCCAGGTTTTTGCTCCAGCTAAACTCACCCTGACCGGCCTGATCAACTGTCTCCTTGTGTTGAACACTCCTAGATATGTTATCCATCATACTACAATGTCAAATGGTGGAAAACATGTCATAAGCACATGCATCACATTTCATTCTGTCAGTGGCATCTGCTGACATTACTCTGCAAGCACACAATTGGCTCTGAGTAAGCGCCATGCTTCATTTTAGCTTAGTGTACCAGATGGCCAGACTGAGCCTTTGTTATCTACACATCTTTATGGGACTGCATGACTAAATGCTCAAGTGGAAATCAGACTGATAGATGTAATGGTAATGGCTACAAATGAAATTGTAATATACTGTATATATATACGGTGAACAGTGCTTCTTTCTAGCTTTGCCGTAGCTGAACAGCCACTGGGACCGGAAAACGGTTCAGGTCATAGAAATCCTGTCGTGAAGTCACAGCTGGAAATAATTCCAGATAAATACACAACCTCCTATGTAAAAAAAAAAAAAAGAAGTTAATCTGCCGATCCTGGGGACTGGAACCAGCACACATAAGGGTATATTTTAAAGGATTTGGAAAAGAAGAAGAGAAATTAAAGCTGAATAAAACCCAACAAAACTGATCTCCTCCACAGCACAGCAGAATAACTACACTATCGGTGCATCAAGTCACTTTGGCGGTTTTCTGTAATCAGTATCATATCAACAAGTTAAGCTCACAAACCTGACATTTTGAACCAGGATCTCAGGTATTTGGTGGATACAATTATTTCTACTCTAGATAAAGGTAAATACCAGCTCCAACTCGGTATGGGCCAAAAAACCTTTGTTGGGATATTACTTATTCATGCCCTCTGTGCAAGCTTTCTCAGGCTGGCTGGACCATAGTGACATAAACCTAGAGTCAACACCGTAAATGACTGCTCTACAACGGATGGGAATGAGGGGCAGCGTGGGCTGTAGGCAGTAATAGCGGTGGATGAATCATCAAGGTTGTAAAAGGTCTTATTTGATGTACCTATAACTGTTGTTGTTGTTGTCAATCAAAGAAAGTCAGTGCTATGAACATCCTGAGAATGAAAATGGGTTAGTGGTTGAATAGATGGGTGGATGGATTACTGTATGGGAGAGTAGACAGAGCAAATGGATAGATGGATGAACAAACAGAGATGTGGCTGCTCATGAAAACTGGATCTTTATTTAACGGAATATCTTTATACAAGCACACAGCAACAGGAGAGACATACAGTGCTCAGCGTAAATGAGTACACGCCAACAGATTTGTCAGAAAACCTTTACGTTTCCTTTCAGAATCAACATTTTCAATGGGATACTATACAACCAAATACTCCCACAAAGGTGGGCCAGTGATTGCAAGATTAGTTAATTTGCTCACACAGAAAGGTAAATATCCTAACAAATTCATTCAGGAGCACGTTGCAAAAATGAATAACCCCGTTAAAAGGCTTAGGAACAAAGCTAAAATTTAGACAGTCACATTTGAATTAACAAAAAAAAATAACCACAGGTGAGTCTACTTGTTCATTAAACAGGCATTTTGACTATAAAAGGACATTACGTAACAGAAAACCATTACCTTCCAAAGGGGGGGTACTCATTTATGCTGAGCATTGTAAATAGAAAAGTTAACAACATTAAAATGAAAATTCACACCAACACAAATGGGATTAAAACAAAGCCTCCTTGGTGTTTTTCTTGGTTAATTTACTGTCTGCAGCTGAGGCCATGTAGCAGTAGTAATGCAGACTGATTCAGAGCTCAGTCAGTCAGTCAAACAGCCGGTCAGTTGGATACAAATGCTGTGCCTCCAATGCAGCAGGGTAAATAAGAAATGAGAGAAGACAGCGGGAAAAAAAATGAGGAGGCTGAGGACTGGTCCTGACGGGAATGAGAGAGGAAGTGGAGAAAAGAGGCCAAGCAGGAGGAGATAGGTGACTGAGAAGAACATTTACTGAGTGAGTGTTCACTGAGTGAGAAAACCCAAGGACGGCACTCAGCGAGGTCTGCGGGACTCTGAAGTACTCGGTGATGAAGGAGCAGAGAGGAGCAGAGCAGAATAAATTTGGGTTAATCATCATCAGCGAGGACTTAAGTCTCAAGAGGGGAGTAGATGTAAAAAGACAGCAATAAAGACATCCAGATATAACCATTCCTCAAAACATTTGACTCGCAACATTAGCATGAGTCTTGCCAGTTGGGAAATGTCGAGCATGAACTGATTTGTCAGGGAGGTCAGGAGACAGCCATGTTTAAATCACGAGCAGATATGCAACATTCAGTGTCCTTCACATCTTACAGTCATGGCAGAGAGACATTCTGTCAAAGTGCATCTTCTACATTTAAGATGAGACTTGACCAAGAAGCGTACTGTACGGGACAGGAGGACGCAGAGTCAGAAATATGTAATGGACTCAGTAGACTCCTTAAAGCTGCTATTGTGTGTCATCCTTCAATTCAACCTAATGATGGTCATGAAAACTTAAACTTAAAACATAAGTGATTTCATTTTATAAAAAGGCTTAATACACATTTGAATGCAGTGACTGCATCTGCCCCGGTTATTTGACTTTGACACAAAGCTTGATCTCCAAATCCAGGTCAGTACACTGCTACTGCATTGCAGGTAAATCTCAAACACCTGTACACACACACACACACACACACACACACACACACACACACACTACTCTCTATCAGGATGAAGGCCATACACCAACCTCTGCCAACTCCTGTCCAGAGATCACTGCCAAAAATGAAACTCTGTGATTGGCTGAAGGCCCTGCCCAAAAGACCTGCCCTACATTTCCTGTTGACATGTGTTGGATTGCATTAACATGGCCGCAGAAAGAGGCCAGGGCTGGTTGGAAGATGTGTATATAACAACATGTCAGATCTCGTACCTGTATCTCGTGTGTATACAGCATGTTGAACATCACATCTGAGTGATGTTTAATGACTTAGTCTTAGTGAGTCACCGTGAATGCTTAGAAATGCTTTTTGTTTTCTAGTCGCAAACGTCACGCGAAGTTCACTAACTGCGTCTCCTGTGCTCCGGCTGTCTGAACTGTTTTCTGTGTCTGTGTGTGTGTCCGTTGTCAGAAAGCAAGAGAGAGGATCAGATGAGAGTCCCGTGCTAAAGGCATGTAGGCGTACAGGCACATGGCCCTCAGCTGCCAAGTGCCTGGGGTGCCTTCTCCTGCATGACCCCTCCCTCCCCTCAGCTACCACCTCCATCTGCCAGTGCTGAACAAATGCTCCTCTTAGGCTGCTGCAACCAGCGCGCTCTCGGTTCACCAACATTACCTGCCGTCTGAGAGGTGTCACATCGACAAAACGACCCAAACCAAATCCCACTTCTGAAGCAGAGCAGAAAATCATCACGACTGCCACCAAACCTGGCTGCAGCAGCTCATATCAGATAGGTCATAGAGCTATTAATAGGTGCTGGAGGAGCTGCCTCTGACATTGCTCTGCTGTTTCATAGAACATGGCACACCCATTAGTAAGGAGCGCAGCACAAGCCTCGCGCACCTCCCAGCCAGGTCAGATCAGTCCTCCTATCAAATGTTGGAGCAGGGAGATTATGCTGTGCCACAGAAATTTGGTGGAGAGCTGCAAGCAGCTGCACTTCCTGATAAAGCAGCTGGAGTGAAATATATATGTCCAATGATAGTACAACCTATACTGTATGTGAATTATTTATTCTATGTGTGCCTGTGTGCCTTTGTGTGTGTTTGTGTGTGTGTGTTTGTGTGTGTGTGCCAGGCCTCATCAAGCCAATCACTGCGATTAACAGTTAGTCTCCTGCTAATAGCAGGAGGATAATCTAGGCTGGGTTTCATCTTGTTAAAAGATGCTTGGTGCACTGAATAATACTCAAACACGACATAATTGCTGTTAGTGACATTAAAGGACAGCGTTCACATGATAGTGTAGACTGTTTCGGATACAATCTTTTTTTCCATTGTGCTGTGGAACCACATTACATCTAGACATAGCAAAACAATTTAAAGTTAAGACTAGCATCACATATTTGGTCAAAAACGCTAATTATTGGACAATTTATCACATATACAAACTCTAAAAACTACTTATTGCTGGACAACAGAAAACATATTGATATTAACTGCACGAGATAGTCGAGTAAAGGTAGTAACTTTCATTCTGGGCTGCAGACAATGGAAACAGTATATTAAAACCAAATATGAAAAGTGAATTACAACCTCACACTACAAATGACCCTGGTCTAAATCATATCATCACCACACACACACCGTAATTTCACAAATGGCCCACACACCACTCTGAGACGCAGTTTTCTTTGAGACACCCACAAGAAACAAAGAGATGTTGACCAGACTTTTCAGGCCCTCTGCTGATGCCAGTTAACATTCCTGTTCCACCACACTCAACATTTTCACACAGTGGCCCTGTGTTTGTGTGTGTGTGAATGCAGGGTAACAGTCAAAGTGCCGGTGTGGTGCCACCTGGCAGGGGCAGCAGGAGATTTGCTCTGGGCAAGTGGTGGTGTGAAGAGCCACAGCGACCACAGTGGTGCCGGATCGCTCTTTGAGGTATTTGGCCTCAGCTTTGGTTTTAACTGTTACTGGCTGCGTAGCGTGCGGCACCAATTAAGCTGCTTAATGATCTTTTTTTATTTAGCCAAACATTATTATATTACTACATAGCAAAACCTGACGCTACATTTGGAGCATGCAGTCATTTAAAAGAGTTTAATAGAGGAGGGAGCTTAACTAACTGCTTCTCTTCATCATTTAATGATTTACAACAAAAGTCTTTTTATAACTGTTGCAGAGTCGTTTTCTGTTGACTGTTAGTTGTTTGAGCTCCAGATGTTCATGAGGCATCCCGACAGCTTCTGCAGAACGTGCTGTGATAACAGGGTTGAGATAATCCCGTGTACTCTTAAATTCTATACATCCTCTGCTTGTACTTTTGCAGATTTTACAGTTTTCTCACACACTGGACGGATCAAATTTCCCTCAGAGCTGCAGCACTTGTTACAGGGAAAGATGTCACTGCTGCTGTGCAGCTCAAAATGTGCTACCTCTTTGACACATGGCTTCATCATTCACGTCTTGTCACTTCGCAGCCATGAGCTCATCTGGGAGGACATACCAGGAGTCTTACACCATCTCTACCAGTTCAACCCCACACTGCGCAGCAACCAGTCGGTACAAGTTGTCACAGCAAAAACACACAAACAAGTCACAACTGCTAGTGACAACTGAACCCAAGATAGGTGCGAAGTTTACCCCGTGTCACAGGTGGATATTGTGAGACTCCGTTTGAAATGAGAACTACTGTATAATACAGAATTAGAGCAACTGTATCCATCAGTCACAATGATTCATATAAGACAGAAACGGGGCAGACACCTGGTGCTGGACCATCACAGTATAATCTAGTGTTTCTCAGCTGTCATAAGCTTCTCTGTACCTGATGTCCCCCCAGTGTGAAACATTTTTGTCCTACGCAGCACCATCTGAGAGCGTAGCTGCTGTGAGCTACCACTTATATAACTGTCTACACTGTAGGTGGAGAGGTGACCACTGGGACTGAACACCGAACAAATTAGTCATTCTTGTTACACATTGTGCTTTTGGTAAGTAAAATAATTCAGCTGTACAGAAATATGGACGTGCTTACCTCTTGCAGATAACTTTTTGGTGTTGATTATTTTGGCAGCATACTCCTGCCCTGTACACAACTTGACACATCTGCGCACCACTGAAAAGGCTCCCCTATAAAACACAGAAAAGAAAAGACATTTATTATGTTTTGGTGCATTGCTGTTAGTGGAAAACCCTGTAACACACTGAAAATAACATTTTATGTCCTTCTCTAATTGCGTTTTTTCATTAACGTTTAATGAAGCAGTGTCATAAACACACCTGTAGCTTCCTGATGGATTTCTGCACGGTTAGCATTTTTCCAGGCTCGACGCAAAACATGACCCGATGTCACATGCTCGCAAGATAAATTAATAGACTACAGTGCCTGGATTTGTCTACTTAATAAGCTCTCACGAGGACCACCATACCCAGTCAGCATCCCCCAAATAACACGTCAACATGTGGAGTGTGAGCACGAGGGCTGAAATGGGCTCTTGAAGTGTTGACAAGACGGTCATCATACACAACAAGAGGCACAAAACCACAGCACAGGGTTTTACAGGAACTTTCCTGTGTCCCCCTAAAGCCAAGTTTTCCCCGTGCTGCTATTTGATAGAATTTCAATATTAATTTAAATGTAAATAAAAGCGAGACTAGAAACACTGATGAGTACTAATGTGCATATGTTTTAATAAGAAGGTCACATTTCAAAATGCTCAGGAGTAATTTTAAGCTTTTACTTTAAGTACTTCATAGTCAGGCATTTAATTAAATTAAATTACGTTTATTCACTTTCGTTATTTTTTATTTTAATTGTTCTATTTATTTCAGAATTTTAAAATCATTCAACTATGTACATTTTTTTAAATGCTTCATTGATCTCATTGGGAAATTGTTGTAGTGTTGACAGCTCAAATTCTACAAAGCAAATTCTAACCCTAACCCTAATTTCACTAGAAGTAACTACTGTCCAACATCTTTCAGTCCCAGGTCCTTCAGTTTAATCATGAGTTTCAGTTGCTATTGTTTGTTGTACACTGAATCCCTGCCGACAACTTGCAGTATGGCGGTTTAATTGCAGAGCAACACATCAGGGCAGAAGTATAAATGCTCACAACGGTGTAGGCTCAACACAGAAGCATAAACCAAGCTTTAGAGCAGAGAACAAGCAGGTAAGTGGCCCTCATGGACCAGGATTGCCCCATGATTTTCATCTGTAACGTAATTTGATTTGCATTTTGCTATACAAAAACACAGTGTGAATAGAGTAAAGAAATAACTCCCCGTGCAGTAAGAAGTGTCCACACAGCTCCAGTCCTACAGCCGCTCATACATGCACACGCTTACACATTTTGCTTCTTCAGTGACCATGTGCACCGTAGTGAAATAAGAAATCAAGAAGCAGACACAGAGTTGCTGCACGGCCCGACACCACCAGCCAACACACACACACACACAGTATATGTTACTGACACCAAACCCCACAGGTGTGCCTGGAAAGTTCACGCTCTGTCAGGTAAGTGTGTGTCTCCAGGATTAAATATGTTTAAACACACATCAACACAGTCACAATCACTGCTTTTCACAGTCTGGCTGGAGAGAGAGAGAGAGAGAGAGAGAGAGAGAGAGAGAGAGAGCAAAACGGAAAGATTCATATCTTTATTTCTGAAAACTATTGGTGCCTACAGCAGAAAAGGTCTTTGTAACCAGATAATGCTGAGCTCCTGGTGCACTGTTACAGTCTCACAACGTGTCTGTACTGTAGCGTGTTTTACATTTACACACTGCAGCTTCAGGTTTAACTGAAGCGGACAGCACGACACCAGACATCGTGTAAGGACTTGAGAGGCTCTTTTTGCTGTTACAGAACTGTCTTTTTAGCAGCTGTGCGACTGAAACAACAGACTTTTTGAGAGGTGTCCTTTGAATGTGTTTCTCAGCGAGTAACTGTGAAATTCAAGGCTGTGTGACTGATCACATTACTGTTCCCAGACATGAAAACTCAGCGCGTTGTGCTGGAAGTCTGAACATAATCATTTATGGTGAAAAGCTCACGTTATTGGAGGACGTGAATGTGATATGATATTAAAAACTGCATTTTCTAACCAAATATGGGAGGCTACATATTAAAACTGTGTTTCATTTTAAAGGGCTATTCCAGTGTTTCAGCCTGCTGGAGCCAGTGCCTTGGTGTTTGCAGTTAAGTGAGGCAGACATCATTTGTAAGAATAAAACGAAGCTTAAATGTCACGAGCCCCGCTGAAGAAAGTGACACCAGCAGACAGCGGGCGCACAACAATTAGCACTCCTCAGATGTTGGATTAGTATTACAGGGTTCCAGAGAGTGTTATCATGAGGATGTGGAGCCATTCACAGCTGTGCTCTTTCCTCCAAGTTGTATGTGACTGGGTGAATCATAAGATACATACAGAGGAGTTTGTGTCATATGGTCGGTGGAGTGTGTTGTGTTGATCTGATCAGATCGTTCTTCATTTTATCTTTTTTAATCAAGAGCGACGACCAGAGCATGACGTCTCACTGGTTTTGGGATATATTGGAGTCAGACAAGCAAAACCTCCCCTGCTAACGATATTTATTACTTACGGGATGAAACAAGAATGTCGGGGATGCGATGTTGTAAATTAGTCTGAGCCCTGTCTCTGCTGCGGCGGCCACTTTGGCAGACGACCAGCCGTTAAGAGTTGACCACAGCGAGGTGAATTGTGTTGGACTCTTATCAAATATGTGGTTAAAGGAATACCACGCCTAAAACATCAAGAACACACATCCTGTAGGACTGAAATGTGCGGCTTGCTCCTTCAGCGAGCTGGAGGCCGCTCGGACACAATAGTTAGAGCTGCTTCCAGAAGTGATCAAATTTCCTGATTAAAAAAAAAAGCATCCATATAAACTTTATAGTCACCTCTGAGTATGTTCCAAACAACACACCTCCATCAAAATACGCCAATAAAATGCTAAAATACAACTAATCACGCTCACTACACTACAGTAGGAGCATTTCTTCAATAAACTCTTGACCTAATTTATTAATTCTATATCCAATAATGGAGGTTTAAGTCTTCACCTGCCCCTTCACAGGATGAGATGTCACATGAGAAGATGAGATGAGACAAAGCTCCTAAAAATAGCAATATATATATAAAAACTCATTTCAAAGGACAGTTGAAGTCCGTCTGATTGAATCTGAGGCTTTTTAATCCTGAGAAATATAAAATTCTAACGTGTAATAAAAGCAGCTTCAGGGCACAAAACAGTAAAAAAAAAAAAAATCAGCTTTACACTTCATTAAAGATACAGATATTCTGTGCCTCAAAAAAAAAGGAAGCCTACTTTTGTCAGAGCACTGCACGTCTTTGTTTTTAAGGCCTCGCTGCAGTTATCGTCTCTGTGGTGGATGGCGAAACGACATGGGGCCAATCAAGCCATCAGCAAATAACCAGTGATGTGCATGACAATCAAACAACACCGGCGTGAGGCAGCAGAGCAAACAAAGGAGCCTGACGAGGAGTGATTTCTCAATTGTTCTCCTTTAGTCCTCCACTCTGTCCGAATATAAACTATATATTGAGACTTAATGTCTCCACTGTGACCTCACTGACCGTCCTGATCATTTTTATCTCCACTGATCTGACTGTAATCATCCTGTGTGTGCTGTGCAGGGCTGAAACATCACTTTAATGTGCCATTACTGAACGTGTTTTGTCTTTTTTACCTAATTTATGGCACTAATATATTACAGTTAGAGCATATTACCCTCAGTTAGTTTATTCTGACTAAAAAGAACAAGTTTATGACTCCATATGACTCGTACTGTTCCACACACCACAGTTACCCGTGACAGTTTTTACTGTGATAGTTTGTGTTTCAAAGACGTGTGCACGTACAGATACACAACATACTGTACATGGGAGGTTTGTTTTGCCTTGTGACGGTGCAGAAAGTCTTATCTTGTGTTATCTGCCACCGCTTCGCTGCAAACAGCCTCTTGAAGAAGAGCGAGAGGTGTACTGTGTCACTTATTTTTGCTCCACATAACCTGCAACGAAGCTTTAAAAGTGTTGATGCAAGAAGGAGAAAACGTGTACATGCAGAGAAAGAAACTTTAAAATAGGTCAAAGGCAAATTAGATAATGGAAATAACAGCACAGAGGAGACCAAAGAGCCCAGTGACGTTTCACTACACCGCAGGGACGCGTTTCTTCGGCACATCCTCGTTTTTCCAGCTCTGCACATGATGCGAAGTCATTCTTCAGGAGGATTTCTGATCGTCATGTGCAACCAGAACACACTCGGTTATGTAACACACAGTCACCACAGCAGCCTCTCTGTATGGAGCACACTTGCAGAAAAATAGACTTTCCACAAATCTGCGCTCGTCTTCTTTTCGTGTGTGGTTCAGATGGTCGCACCACAACATGTTTCTGACTTTCTCTGCGTGTCAGCGTGAAACTAAACGTGAACCTCGCAGGAGCGCGAACGCTGCGTAAAAACGCTCCAAAATGTTTTGTTTCAATCTTCTTCTCCTGTGAAGATCCCGAAACACACATGATCAAATGTTGTCAGACAGAAAGAGAGCAGCGTATTTTAAGAGCTGTCATCCCGAAAAAGCAACACACACACACACACGCACACACTCACAGCGGTGCTGGCCTGCAGCTCTCGGCTCTGCACCGCCTGTTAACCAGCCTCCCACACCACACAGCGTGCAACACAAACAGCGAGGCTGCAGCGGCAGATACTCACTTCCCCAGCTCCTCGTAGAGCTGATACTCGTCTGTGAATCGCGTACAGGTTGTCGTGGCCATGTCTCTCCTCTGTGTGTGTGTGTGTCTCTCTCTCTCTCTTTCACGCTTCTTCTCCGTAAACAGTTATTCTGTGGTAGTGGTGCGTCCCACACAGAGGTCCGCCCCGCAGCTAGACGGCCTTTAACGCGCTGGGAAGCCGTAGAAGAGGCGCCGAGTGACGGAGGTGTGTGATACAGAAAGACGAAGCGACCAGGGTGGATGGCCTCTCGCTGTCTCTCCACTTTCTGACAGCAGCTACCGCGCTCACACCACCCGTCCACAAGCTGCAGCGAGTGGTGACGACACTTCCTGCGGAGGCTTTCAGAGTAAAACGCCAGCTTTGCGCAGGCGTTAAGAAAAATTATTCAGGAGGAAATAAAAAGCCCAAAGATGATTTTGTGTTGACCGTGTGTGCTTAGTAAGCTGCGTATTATTCATAGCATAGTCTGTTCATAGCAGCTGCAGTCACAGTCCTTTGGCATCTCGTTGTAGTCCATTTGAGACTTTTTGTGGTTGTGTCAACAGTAATTATTTCATTTTAATCTTGAAATCTTCTCATGAATAGTTTACTAGTGATGTTCAATCTCAAATGTAAACCACAAATATGCTTCATGTGATACCAACAAAACTAATTTGAATATGTTTTAGATTAAAGATCGAAGTAATAGGAAGTATAGGTTTCTATTTATTTAAAGTACATCTACATCTGTACACTGTCTTTTTAGAGCAACAAATGTTTGCTTTATTTTGAAGGTTAAAATCACCCCTTTTCCGGTCTGGTGCTGAGAAGTTCGGCTAACTTGTCTCAGTCCGTTTGGTTCAGTTGCATCTTCACCACCGAGCAGCGGCGGACGACGCGCACTGTGCCGCCCTCTGGTGGCGACAGCACGGAGCGGCGAAGCGCGTAAGCGAACACACCTCCCCGCCTGCACGGTGCGTATCTCCAAATAGGGGCAAATATGAGTGCGCTGGTTTGTGCCCTCAAAACGTGCCGCTGCGCGTGTAAAAGATGCATGTGTTTATTTTGGATTCAGTAATGACAGTAATTAATTTCAGAGACACATCCAGCAGCAGAGACTGTTGGACTGTGGAGACTCCTCCACAGATAATACAGTGAAACATCAGCATGAACATTTAGGATGTAGAGAAGAAACAAGTACAACTTTGAGGTACTTTTACTCCACTACATTCAGTTTAACATGATTAAATACTAGTTACTTTTTTACTTCTTACAATATGTCCACAAGAAGCTGAAGCAATAGAAGTGTCACCTCTGATCAATGATTCGACCTCTTCAATGCAATTTACATTTGCTCCTTGCTTTAAAATACAGTATCAAACATACAAGCTAGAATTTGACTTCTGCACCAGCAGCCCACATCCTGTCAGTTAGTTTGATCCCAGCGGATTCTAACTGTGCTGCATCCAAAAAAATGCTTCAGGATACAAATTCTTCAAAGCAGCACAGCCCATCCTACACGCTGCCAATAAAATGCACACAGACATGAACTCAGAGGCCGGCAGACTTTGAGGGACACACAGTGTCCAAGTTGTTTGTACGTTGTGTGTTAGTCTCTGGGCCACGAGGCTGTGATGCAGGACTTAATTCAAAAAGCGTCATATGACCACAAGTTTATCACTGGTTTGACAAGAAGCTGTAGAGATGAACCTTTTTTTTTTAGAAGAGCATTTAAAAAAGTTTTTACTGTGATGAAGATGGAATGTTTGGAAAAACAGGAAGGTAAATAATAAAAAAAAATAAAAGCTCTCTGTGTCCGTGGACATAAAAATGAGATGGAGGGTTAAAATGAAATGCAATACAATTAGAGACGATAGCTCTTAGTCACATGAAGTGTTAGAAACAAATGAGTAATTAAAAAAATACAGGGGTTACAGACACCCCAACCCACCCTCCAGCTCCGCCACTGCTTCAGCCACACGCTCAGTGATTCCCAACTTAGCTGACATGCACTGAGAACATAAAAACTCCCATCTATGTTCAGTTAAAGGCTTTATTTATTTACATGAGATACACACACATACACACAAACATACACACAAATCCCCAGCAGGGAATTAAAAACCACCATGATGCAGGAATAAATTAACATCGTCAACACATCGTATTCAACACAGCACACATCACACATATGTCACAGCAGTCATTAAATAAATACATTTTTTAAATCCTCCTCATGCAATACCTGATTCTCTGATGACAGACCTTTAATGTTTAAAATGTTTGTCCCCTTACTTCTGATTTCTTTAGGGAAATATGCTACAGTTTCATCTTTTGCTGTCAGAAAACGTGTGTTTGAAGTCACTGCAACATTCGGACAGAGTTGACGTGGAGATGGTAGAGGAAGTCTGCATACGACGCTCCCCCATTTGGACTCTTGTCCTCCACTAAGTGGTGCTGCAGGGCCTCCTCACAGGCGTCACCTTGCTTCACCACCCACAGCTGAAGCAGTAAAACACACAGTCCTGTCAGTAGTTACTAGCCGTGACACAGCTCATGTATGTTGCACAGACAATTCTAAACTAACAAAACACTGCTGGTCAGATAAAACTGCCCCATCACCTCAACACAGCTGTACTGTCCATTCTGTTTTGAGATTTGTACTATTGAGCATCATTTCTTACATTAGCACAAAAAGAATCTTCATTGCCTAACTTCAGGGTGAGGCTGAGGGTTTTTTTGTTTTCTCTAGTTAGCAGCTTGAATTTAAACTAAACCTGACGTATCATCAATGCAGCACAATACAACACATCGAAACAGCAACTGTGTCATCTGTTCATGGCTCCAGCTGCAGTGTCATGGTCAGATTCTCACCTTGCGAGTGCACGGCGTCTGGGAGTTCAGTGTGTTGATGAGAGATCGAATTCTGACAGACAGGCGGTTTTCCAGAGCTGGCAGCGTGGTCTAGAGGAAAATCACAGATAGACTTTGAACCTGCCATTGGATTGGCACAGCTAAGATCCTGGTGCAGCAATAACAGCCTGGAGCTGAACACTGTGAGCACAGTAGAGCTGATAATAGACTTCAGGAGAGCTCTTGCACACTGCCACAGGCAGTGCTGATCCAGTTCTACAGTCCCGTCCTCACAGCATCCATTAGTGTGTGGTACAGTGCAGCAGCAACCAAACAGTAAATCATCTGCTCAGCTGAGAAAATCAATCAGTGGCTGCAAGTTTCCCCCACTAATCAGCACCTCCTGGGCCAAGAGGTGGGCAACATAAACAGATACTAATGTGATATGTCACCATCTGCATCGACTTCTTTATATACACAAGCTTAGTCCTTGGTGAGAGACAAGTCTTCTTCATGTTAGACCAGTTTTTTATCACCTCTTCCATCACTCCTTGCTTTATTTTTCACAGCAACATTTTGTCATATTTACACAGATGAAAAATGTGTTTATTCTTTTCATAAATTAAAATGCACGTGCAAAGTTTTTATCTTACATTTACTGTTAAGGTCAAGTTTCTTTGTTTGATTTATATTCACCACAATTAAGCTGCATCTGTTCTAGTAGAAGCATCAGTACTTAGTCTTAGTTCTTAGTGTATTGTACCTGTAAATCTATCATCACCCACAAATCCTTACCTCTCCAGAGGGCAGGGAGGAAAAGCAGCTGGTGTTGAAGAGCTCGACCAGGGTGCTTGTTGGAGTTTGGGTGCCCACCCAGAGCAGAAGGGTGAGGGGAGCATGGATTAAATACAGGCCTCTGGGATCAAGGCTGGCACCACAGCAACGCAGCACCTCCTCTGGGTTGGGAGGGTTGGAGCTCTCAACTGACAGTGGCTGCAGGTGACAAATGAGTAAATATGTCACTAACATCTACTGTATCTCTAGAGCATTTAAACATCATATTTACTGATATTTTTAGAACTACACAAGAAATAAATCTAAGGTAATGACACAAAGTCTTGATCCTTAATTTAAGTGTAAACTTATCAAAGGGGGCAAGGACCAAGACAAACTCTCTATCTACTTATTATTATTAATATTATTCCATCCTGTATACTGATGATACTGACCAGAGGCAGCAGAAGTGGATAGAAGTGTGTGGTGGTGCTGCAGGTGTCCATGCTGAGCACCTGGCAGCGCTGCTGCAGGCGGTGGTGCACAGAGCTCCTCAGACCGGGCAGCAGCACCTCGCTCTTCCTCAGACTGTTGATGTACACAGGAAGAGCTCGCAGGTACTGAGGTAGGACCAGCTATAAGACACACACAGAGTACAGTATATACTGTATGGTGAAAAAGATTTAAATTAATTCATGATCTATAGTCATTGGCTTGGCTTGCAAAGAGAAAAATAATTAATAATAATTGTAATAATAATTTTAATAATTGTAAAAATAAAACATTATAGATTACAGATATTTAAACTATGAGATGCATTCTATGTTTAATAACCTCACCTGTCCAGCAGATACAGTGGCTGAGCAGCAGTGTTTGCGGTAGGATGCCAAAACCTCTGTTACTTCCGCCTGCAGTTCCTCTCTCAGTTCCTGCAGAGGGCGTTCCAGCACTGCACAGTACACTGGACAAATCCATCACACAAATTATCATCAGTCATTTTAAAATATAAAAATTAATGTCACTTCAGCCTCATATAGCGTATTTAAAAAGAAATAATGCTGAGGATGTTAGCTCTTGCTAATCATCACATTTTAATGTGTATAATGAATAAATAATCCACTAATAATCAGTCCGTACTCTTCTTGCAGTAGAAGGTGAGTAGTGTTTGAGCCTGGTAGTGCCGGAAAGCGTCCTGGAGCTGATGTGAGCACCGCAGGGTCAGAGTGTGAACCCTGGTCCTTACGTTTCCAGCCTGGGTGCTGTAAGACAACACAGCCTGGGACATAGGATGGAGAGAAGACGATACAAAGTTCCTGCTTTATCAAGGATTTATTAAAGAAAAAGTCGGATTCAGACAACATACAGTACAAACAACAAACAAACAATAAACTCACCTGTATGGCTACACCTCTTTTCTCATCCAGTGCTCTGCTGTGTGCAAGCTCCACAGCCAGTGTTGTCTGCCAATCAAGGGTTGCCATGGCAATTCGACCAGGACTAGGACCAGGAACAAACAGCCCATAAGAGCCGGACACGCGCAGATCTGTTAAGACAGGTACAAAAAGTGAGATCACTGGTGTTTTTAAAAAGATGCGGCATAATCACACTAAACAACTCTCACTCACCTTTGCTGACATAAATCCTGAGCTCAGCCTTGTATCCTGTGTCTGTTTCGATAATCCTCTTCATATCAGTGCTGAAACGTTCCCTGTCCAATTCTCCCTGTAATAGAAATGAAAAATAACAATGAAAAATAATAACTGTGTGCTCAGCATGTTGCTAATCATCATTTTATCAGGATGCAGCTCTTTGCATTTGTATTGGTGCTAACTATTTGTCAGTTTTATAATTTCACTTAAACAGTAGTATAGGTATAGGAATATAACATTTTATTCACTTTCTTGCCAAAAAAGGAGACGAGAAGCCAGTTTGCTAATCTTAGAACAAGAATTGGAAACTGGACAAAACAACCAGCTGTTCAACAGAAATAAAATGTAACTTCTGGCACCTCTTAAATTCACCAATTATCACTCTCAATATGGCCAATTTAATCGGCACTAAAACACAGATTGAACAGATGATGTCCTGCTCTCTTCCCTGGTTCGCAGTAATTTCAGAGCTCAGAGCCAGGAAACAGTTTGCCACATGACCCCATAAGAGTTTTATGTTTTAGTACAGCCTGAACAAATGTCATTTAACTGATTTAATTAGTTTAGTTCATTTGGTAACTTTATAGTCCCTTGAAGGTAGATTTTGGGGGGAGTGGGGAGATCTCAGACAGACATAGGACAGATGTAAAAATAGAATCAATCTTCTCATCTAAGCCTTGTGTATTTCCCAGAATGTTGAACCCTTTTAATAAAAGACCACCACATTTAACTGACTATTAAAATTAAACGTATTATAAATGCAGCTTAAAATGATCATCTCCAGTTGTGGATATACCTGTAAATGGCTGTACTTGTGCAGCGCTCCACCTGTTAGATATGGAATGTGCCCCGGCCAAGCGCCTCCAACATCTTGCTGGGAGAGGACAAACAGGTGGACGCTGCAGCCCTGATGGATGCACTCCTTGGTCAACGAGATGGCTACCTCTGATGGCTGAAAGATGGACTGGGAAAAACAAAAGAGGAGGGAATTAATGCCACTGGACAACTGCTGCTCATTATACTTACAGGCAATGTTGTACCTGTAATTTTCTAGAGACAGATAGTGTTTGACGATACAGAATAAATAAAATAAATTCTAACCTTAAAAACCAACATTGAAGTTTTAACCCTCAAACAGCCTTTTAAAACCAGAATGTCCTCACAATGATGGTTTTAAACATATTTAAACACATCCACATGTAATACAGTGCCTTGCGAAAGTATCCGGCCCCCTTGAACTTTTCCACATTTTGTCACATTACAGCCACAAACATGAAT
>JAUYWH010000027.1:20663882-20678001 GCA_034779795.1 Ctenopoma multispine
GTTCTGTGGATGCAGAACGAAACGTCTCTACTTGGAAGAAAGAAGTCCAGTTGCCATGACTCAATCCTCAGACAAATATGATAAATGTTAAACAGCTTGTAGCCAGATAGAAGATGCACTTTTCAACTATTTCTATTACATATTCTATTATTTCTGTATTCAGCACTAAAGTAGACCTCCGTGATGGTGGTAGATGCAGGTGCTTAGACATCTAATTCACAGATTTCGCAGCCAAGCCTTACCTTCACTGAGTTTACCACAGAAGGGACAGTAAAACCTCTGACCACAGTCCTGCCAGCCCATCGCTGAGCACATGGAGGCTCCACACCCACCACATCCAACAATACATTCTGTCTCTTTGCACACTGGGAGGGGCTTCTAGAGGAAGCAATCACACACATATATGTATAGATTAAGCATACATAATATATCTCTACAAAAATCTTAAATCCACTACATGTTGGTTTATAGCTTCTTTTCCACAAAAACATATTTCTACATCATATTTGAAAGCCCTTGTTTTATTTAGTGTCATTATTTTTTAACGCTAAAAACCAACCTCTTCAGCATTTTGTTTTGCCAGAGGGGTGATGAGAGCTCCTAGAGGCAAACGGCTCAGCAGAGCAGTCTGTCCTTCACAGGGCACACAGTACGTAGTGGAGCGGATGGCCAAAGGACTTGCATTACCTACAAGTTCAACATAGATGAGGTCAGTGATGACATGAAGGTTACGCTGCTTTGCTAAAAGTAGTCCCACTTAGACTTTGCCTTAATGTGAACATGAAACACACTAACTCCAGCTGAATAACTTCAGTATAGAGAGGAATGGTTCTGCTTTCTTCTGACCAAATGACATGTATTAAAAACTGATATCTATCAACACAGCATAGACCATCATAAAACATATTTTAAGGCTTAGCAAAAAGTTACTAACCACACAGAATTCCTGATGAGACATCACATCAAAAATCCATCAGCCTGTGTTAAAGCTATGCTTATATTGCTTTCATTTGATATCCCCAAATTTACTATTAGCTATTATCAATAATTAATATTAGTCAGGTTTCATGGCACAAAAACATTCATTATGCAAAGTGTACGAAGTTACTTAGATTTAGTTTATAACGTATGCTGTAGGTAACGTTCATGCATCATTAAGTACACAATCTGTGTTATGCAGTGCTGTGCGTCGTTACCTCTGTCCTCTATAATGCACGAAGTTGTTGCCAGAGGAGGAAGACGGGAAAAAGGCTCTGAGATGAAGACCTTACCCTCCCACTCTGCCCTGTCCTCTGCCATCACCTTCACCTGAGACAGAAATGGAAACTTGTCAATCAGCAAGCGGCAACATTTTAAGAGCCATTAATATTTATATTCATACAGTAGTTAAATGTTAAATATATGGTATAAAAGACTCCTGTAAATTAGTTTGTTGCTAGAGACCGTTCAGTAGCAGTAGATAAACTCGCCTCCAGACATTTTCCCTGTTTCTCAAATACTTCTTTTACTTACAACTCATATTGATGGCAAATGATGTGTGTCAACTGATGCAGTGCTTTGTGACAGTGCTAAATGTGAAACAGGGCAGAAAACAGACCTGAAGAGGAGCCAGATGTACCAACAATGGTAATGTTATTGGAGAGAGTGAAAGAACTTACTGCACTGGGCAGCAGCTCAGGGTCCAGGCCATAACGAGACTCAGAGACAGGAGACTGCAAAGAGAATGTTCTAGTGAGATATTGTTTATTTCTGTATATTTAACTTGTCTGCAGCAATATTGAGTCTAAGAAAAAATAAATCCCTTCATTCTCCCCTATACTGTGGATTATTACAGCTTCTTACTGCTAAGTCTGCACACCAGTTATCCCAAAATTGGAACGTACATAGCCAGCAGCTATTTTAACAGCTGTAATGTTTAAGGGTGAGTCTATGGTTGGGAAACAACTGAATAATCAATTAACTGATTAAAAGTATGTTAAAGTAAAAATGAGTACATTTGATACTAACAATAACGTCTTTCTCTACTGTGACATTTTATAAATTGTACAGTATTTAATCAAGAAAACATGTCAGTGATAAGCTCCACATTCATGAGTTTCAAAGATTCCTTTTTCTTTCAAAGAGGACTATTTTCTCAAACCTGTGAGATGAGTCTGTCCTGTGCAGCATTGGGAATAAAGTCACTTATGGTTCCTGAGAAGAAAAAATCAAATAAGTAACAGAGGGAAGAGCAAAGCTACAATGCTTTGCAACATACCTGTAAAAATACTTTACTTTACTTGGCAGACTACGTATATATGACATACAAACTTACCTTCAGAGTGTGGTGTCCACCGAGGCTGCTGCTGGATAGGCGAGGAGGGCAAAGCAGAACGGTTGACACATCCAGCACTAACAGCAGACTCCACATTTGTTCCCTCAAATGCAGGTTGGAGTGATTGTGGATTTCCTTCCTTTGTACAATATCCAAATGACGGAGGGTTAAAGGGCAGATGTTCTTGAAGTGGTGACTGAGGTCCATTTAGTGAACTCTGGTGTACGTATGGAGGAGGGAAAGGTGGAGATATTGCTTGGTAGTGGCTGTGAGGGGAGTGCAGTGACATTTGTTGAGGCTTGCAATACTGCATCCCTTCATTCATAAAAGGGAGCGGACATGGAGGTATATTTCTTCCTTGGCTTGCAGCTGGACCCACGGGTGGAACATGAGCCTCAGGAATGATTTGCTGCATTCTCTGATCAGCATTATTGCTATGTATCGGGTTGTAATGAGTGTTGTTTCTGGGTAAAAGAGTGGAGAGGTCTCTCTGGAAGCCCTGGTTGGACGCCTGCAGGTTGCTGTAGCAGGGTGTCTGGTCAGAAGGTGAGCCCAGGTTGAGATGCTGGAAGCTGGGCAGAGGATTGTAGACGGGTCCCGGAGGTGCCGGTGTGACCCTGCCGTCCTGACCGGGTGTCTGGCTCTGATTGGCTGAGTGAACCTCCATCATTCTCCATAACCATCATTGATAGGCTTATTTCTCCTTGGAGGCGGGACCTAAAGAGGCAACACAAAAATTACAGTACTATCAAAATCGTGATGAGATTTTTCCCCTTCTCTCCGGAAACAGGCCGAAAATTCAAAATGACAGCTGTTGTCGCAGACATCTTAAGGTCACCTGCAAACAATAAAAAGCAACGCTTATCTTTCTGTGAGCTCTTACTCTTGAAAATGCTTTATCTTGAGACCATACCAGTTAGCTCTGTCACAACATCAGAATGTAGCAGTTAGCTTAAACTACATGATCTAAGGTCCTCGCTGTGAAAGCTGATTATCTAAAAATAATTATTTCTGGCAGTCTATTGTGTAACGTTAGCTTGTTTTGCTAATAGTAGCCCACAAAATTTTGGTCTTAATAATGGATGTGAAAGTCTCGTATTGTTAGCTAGCTAACTCACGTTACACTGGAGCTATAAACAGGCAGAATACAACAAAAAAGGCTCATATGAAGGAAACAAAACGTATTCTTAGAAACTAAAGATTAGACTGGATACCTTTAAACGAGAATGAAAACAACGAGCTTCTCGTGAGACAGTTAGCGTTTCTCTCTAACGGTAACGTCACTGACATTAACGTTTTCATTTCCGTCTGCAGCGATGGAAGCGAATCTTTTGAGACGGAAATTAACAGGTTGATCGTCTTTTATGAAAACATAATAAAAAGCACAGTAAAAACTAATTTATCTTAAACGGTTCCATGATAAACCCGAACCTGGGAGCAACGTTATCGTCAGGTTTGCGTAAATCACCGCGAAGTACTTCCGCTTGTCCTGTCAAAATAAAAGGCTGTGACACAGCAACGACAAATATCCATCAATGCAGTGGACGAATTACATTATACACTTTCTTGTGTATTTAAGTAACATATATTATCGTTATACTTTTTAAATGAAATGTTTTAAACCCCATTTCATCTTATTTTATCTCTAATATATTTTACTAGGCTGCGAAAGGTACTTTGGTAACAACACATTTCTGCTGTCTCTCGAGTACTTGAGTAGATTTTTTTGACAGTAGTCCTGTGCTATTACATTAGCAAAATTTGGAATTTGATTTTGCAGCTAATGTTAAGCATCCTCATCATACACATAAAATGAATTGAGTTGCAGCACCACTTGTCTTTGAACCCCTAATTATTCCTATCAAGGTGTCACAAATTACTGCAATTTCAAGGTGTTCTACCTTTTTACAAATGACATTAACTAGAACAATATATGTGACATTTTATTACTTGTAAACTGTTATACAAAATCAAGATTAATGCCATATTCCAGAAAACAAAATGCTGTACACCAGATAACTTGGTTACAGTGTATAAACCAACAGTTTCTGGAACTTTAATTTGTTAAACAGCTAAATTTGATTTAACATCAGTATTTAAGTACAAATGATTTTGATAAAACAAATAGTAAAATATACTGTATACTATAATCATACAAAGTAACAGTGATGACAGAACTGCAGACTATAAATCACAAAAATTTAAGTTTTTCTTGGTCATTTTTCACAGAAATGCTAAAACGAGTTTTTCTCACAAAGACAGAAAAGAAAGATGAACGGCAGAGAGATCCCATCACATCTACCACTGTTGGTGAAAACCTACAGTGACATGTAACTGTTTGTGAATGCAGCCTGTGAAGAACCACTTTGTCGTTTCAGCGCGGTGATCCTGTTTCTGACATAGTCCTTCACACCCTTCCATGTACGCGTCTTCAGTGCATCGGGCTCAGCCGAAAGACACTGTTCGCAGTCCTCTTTCTGCGGAACCTTGTGTCCCTCAATGAAACGCATCATGTGTCTTTCCACAGCACAAACTTCTTCCTCCCCCCATTTATGTTTGTCCTTATTTTGGGGGCCTGTGAGAGTGAAAAGAGAAACAAATGACGTTTTGTTTTTTTTAACACAAAAAACACAGATTCAAAAGAGGGGTACCAACTTTGCATCATGAAATTCAGGCATGTCTGCAAGGAAGATGGCGATGTGAGCATGGGAAAATGTAACATCTCAGAGCTGCTTTCTCAGTTTGCTTTGTGGTTTCCAAGATGAAATAGTTGCTATATACTGTACTATTATTTTTATAGTTACTATAAATATATATTTCATTTTTGTTCCACTTAAGTGGACATAGACCAGTCACGTGTCAGCTAATGACTGTAGACATAGTTGATGTTCATTCACCAAACAGTCACAGCTTTGACGGGAAAGAGCTAGAGCTACTGTAATGTAACATCCCTTTCTGTATCTAATATGTAGAAGAAAAATCAGCCTAACATTTACAGAACAAAGGGATCTAAAGACCGTTGACAATCACCATCACTACCTTTTCCCTTGGACTGAGCAGATTTTCGAGGAGCAGTCTTGCGAGCCCTCACTTTACGTGGTGCCTCATGTATTTGTCTCACTTGCTGAGTCTTGTATCTGTTTGTGGACGTAGCGTTGGGAGAGCCGCTCTGTCTTTTTAGGGTAGTGATCCTGTTCCTGACGTAGTTTTTTACACCCTTCCATGTACGTCTCTCCAGGGCATCTGGCTCAGCCGCAAGACACTGATCGCAGTCGTCTTTCTTTGGAACCTGGTGTCCTTCAATGAAACTCATCATGTGTCTTTCCACAGCACAAACCTCTGCTTCCCCCCATTTATGTATGTCCTTATTTTGGGAGCCTTGAAAGTGAAAAGAGAAACAAATGACCTAATTATTTAATATAGTTACTCTGACCCTTTTAAATCACAGAAAAGATTTAACTAAGCGAGACATAGATAAATAAAAAACAGTTCAGTTCTCACAGTTAGCATGTCGTATCGGGAATAAGTAAGAGTTAATGTTATATAGCATACCAACATCCTGCCAAAGTGGCCCAACATTTACAGATCTAAACAATGTTAATAATCACCATCACCACCTTCTTCCTTGGATTGAGCAGATTTTCGAGGAGCAGTCTTGCGAGCCTTCACTTTACGTGGTGCCTCATGTATTTGTCTCACTTGCTGAGTCTTGTATCTGTTTCTAGACGTAGCATTGGGAAAGCCGCTCTGTCTTTTTAGGGAAGTGATCCTGTTTCTGACGTAGTTTTTTACACCTTTCCATGTACGTCTCTTCAGTGCTTCTGGCTCAGCCGCAAGACACTCAATGCAGTCGTCTTTCTGTGGAACCTTGTGTCCTTCAATGAAACTCATCATGTGTCTTTCCACAGCACGAACCTCTGCTTTACCCCATTTAAATTTGTCCTTATTTTGGACGTCTGTGAGAGAAAAACAACTTTTTTCATTGCATATACATCATCACTGTTGTCACAGCCAAAGAAATAGATCAAAAGACTGTTAGTGGACACCATTACTACCTTTATTCTTGGATTTGACTGTCTTGTCTGTGTCTGTTGTTGGTCCATACGCGTGTTTCACTTGCCTTAACCTGTAACTGTTTGTGGAGCCTGTAAGGGGATATGACAGTAAAGATTCCTCAACATACTGTAAGCATTTTCCTTTTATATTGTTCACTGACTGTTTGCTAAAGACAGATCTTACATACTGTACCACTGTTATCACAGTTACACTTATCTATAGTTACTTTAAGTTTCTAAATATTATATTCTAGCAAAATTCAAAAATGCAGTTGGGATGTAAACTGTGTGGCTGCTCAAACAGTGAGTAAAACCCTATTCTATCCCCTAATCCCCTAAAAACAAACAAGAAACTAAAGAAAATACCTCCAGAGATCATTTCAACATCATCAAGCTGCAGGTCGCTGTTCTGACGAAGGGCTTGGACTTGATTATTAGGGCCTAAAATCTGATTGGCTTCATTGTCATCCAGGTTTATCAGCTGTAGCATTGTTCCATAATGCTTCTCTATCTGCCTCAGTATCAGTGCTTTAGGGTTTTTAGCTCCACATTCCTTGATGAAGTTTTGGATGCTTTCTGTTCCCCTGTAGGCAGTCAGGGCACTCGGTCGACCAAAGAGGAAAGGATTCTCACTGAGGACTCCGCATTTTTCACGAACGTCTACCAGAAGCTCTAACGTTGACTCAAATGAGGGTTTCAGTAAAACAGGCACCATTCTCCCAGAGGTTCCTCGTATGTCGATTCTAGTGAAAAAGCCACACATGGTTCTTTCTAAGTCTGAGACGCATATGTCCATGTCATCAAGAATGTCTGACTTTTTCCGTGACGCAAATTGTGCTATCTGAATTGATGATATCTCTTGTCCTTTTCTCCTGTTGAAAAGGACTGTTCGAGCAAGTATTACTTTGGCCAGAGCAGAGTAGTTTTCTGCAGAGCACGTCTCTCGAAGATTTTTCTCAGCAAGAAGATGAGTGCTTTCCAAGTAGAAACTTAGGCTCTTTACATCTTGAACAAGCGGCACTTTCTTTTCTGTGATCAGTTTTGTTTCTTTTAAACTTTTTAATGCATCTGAAGAAATTAGCTTATTCCACTTCTTCTGGTAGACAAAGAGGAATTTTTGCGCAGACTTTGCCAGACTGTCATCCCCGCACTTCACCGCGTTATCCTCCACGATGCAACAGGCCTTCTGTAAGTGGTGGCCAAGCTTGAGGGCCAGTGAAGGGATGCTGTAGGTTTTGCTTTCTGGGTCATAGCCTGCCAGGATGTTCACTGCGGACACCACGTGTGGGAAACTTGAGAGGTAAAAAAATTCCTCCAGGTTCCTCAGAGGGGTCGTTTTTGCAGCTTCAATCACAAGTCTTCCTAAATGACGGAGGGATTGTTTTATGTAGCCCTGCTTCTTCACATTATCTCCGCACTGATTAAACATTTGCTCTCCAAACTGCAGGATAATCTTGTCATTCATGATAGTGTGCGTCACATCATCATATATCATTCCGCAGAGAATGCCCTTTAAACCATCACTTATTCCAATGTCTTCTGAAGTTTCTAGCACACACTTCAGTGCTATAGACTTTCTTCCGATCCGTGCTTCATTTTCATTCTTCTGTTTTTCTGGGCAGTTGCTTAGATGTTTAAAAAAAAATTTCTTCCAAAAAAGACCACGACAGTGAGGACAGTGAACAAAATCGGTGACTTTTGCAGGTTGTTTTGGTCTCTTTCGGACAATAAGTTGTCCCTTCCCGGTTTTCAAAACTTCTTTGTTATGTGCAAAGTTTCCTTCATTTATGAGCTTGTTCCATATCTTGTATCTTTCTCTTGATTTTTTGGGATACTGAAATGCAACTGCAACCTCTGCTCTGTCACTGTGCATGGTCTCTAAATGCCGTGCCATTTTAGTTAGTGACCGAGAGCAGAACAAACAGTAATTCCTCTTGGTGCAAACATCTTTTGAATTTATAAATGGCAACACTACAGCTTCAGAGGCTGTTTTCTCATCAAGTGTGCATGTCCTTTTTATAGGACTGGCACTTTCATCCTCTTGCGAAGAACTTTCAGATGTCGTTCTTTTTTTGCCCGAGAGACGGCGGCTTTTGTCTCCAGAGGTTGAACAATCGCTGTTACTGGATTCATCTGACCAGTGTCCATCACTGTCAGATGTGAAATCAGTGATATCATCACCACTGACAGGCCCAAAAACAGAATCAAGGTCATCACCTGACTCAGCTGAGGTATTTTCCTTTTCCTGAAAAACAAAGACAAAAACAAGAAATGATATTTTAAAATATAGTTTCTAACATGCTTTAAAAAATAGATGTAGCAATAAAATAGCTGAAGTGAATAGTAAGAATGATTCATTTAATTTCAATAATTTGATTTTATTTACCTTAACACTAGACACTAGAACATAGGTTCAGATATTTTTTCTGATTTGAAATAATCAACCCGTTGACAAAGTTTAATCATTAAGTGTGTAACTGTGTTCACTGGGATATCTGGCAAACCTGTATAATCATTTAAGATTAGTGAAATTTCAAACTACCACCAAATGTACAGTATTATACGTGATGGTGTAATCTGCATTTGATGCTAACGCTCTGCTGGTTGACTGATACTACAGAATTTCTTTGTCCAATATTTAGGTCAGTCTGCTTGACATATTTTAATGCTTAAACACTTAAAATGAAAAAAGGACACCTACATATCTTTTTTCACCAAAAGGTCGAACCCATTATATTCAATGATATTTAATTTACTATCATACAGAACAAGGAAAGCAAAAACAAACCCAAGCTGGCACACTGGGAATGTTTGGTGTTGTTGATTAAATAATGATGTAAATTGTGATCACCCATCCAAATATATTTTTGCTAATTGACACGTCAGTTAATTTACTGTTCCACTTATAATGTTGTTGTTGAAATAACTAAATTGAAAAACTTGTGGGCAATGTCCCATTGAACTGTGAAGCTTCTCTGAATAGATAAACTAACAACCCCAATAAGACAGGTAACAACCTCTAATTCTCCTGTGGACACCTCATCCTCTGCCACATCAGAAGTGTTTTGTTCTTGTTCATCAGAGAATGCAGATGACGAACAATTGTCCGAAAAAAGTGACTGTGACTGAAAAACAAATAAAAACAAAAACAAAGAGAAGACAAGAAAAATTTAAATGCACTCATATAGTAACAGCCTGAGAACTAACAAAAATATCAGTCATTGGTGTATAGTTGATATCTCAGCGTGGCACTACAACCTCGTCTGCAGACTGATCTTGCTGTGCATCACTGGTCTTGGTTTGTTCACACTGAAATGAAGTGTCCATTGATGGAGACTAAAAATTAGGAAAATTTATTTTTTTGTATCTTTACACAAGTTGTCCTCCATTTGCAAACGAAACAACTGTATTAAAAAAAACCTACCTGATCAGCTGTGTGTGGAGAGTGCTCATCACTGCTTTCATCTTGAGGTACTGACTCCAGCTTAATGGGGGGACAGAATTATGTAACTGTGTAAGATTATCCACAATAATCTGTGTGAAAGCTATTCAGGCACTGTATAACTTTAAACATAGCTTAACACACTTACAAGTTTATCCATCTCCTCCAGCTGCTTAAGAAGTTCTTCACGCTGTCGTAAAAGTGAACGTCGTCTCTCAGTGCTGGCCTTAAATCAGATAGGAATTTTTTTTTAAAAAGGTAACAACCACCAGCGAGACTCCTACCTTGCTGGAAATGTGCACTTTATGTTATCCTTTGCTATTGGGAAAACTGAAAACTTTGTTTGGTAATAGATTTGGACATTTTCTGTTCATTTCCTCACCCCTGGAGGATTCATGTCCTCTTGCTCATTGTTAGGATGAGCAGTCGCATCAGGGACACATTTGTCTACAGCTCCTAAGAAAAAGTAATATGACGTATATGTTAATGGAAAACTGGAGACAATATCCAGTATTAAACAGTACTGTAATATCAACTTCTTTAGTTCAGTGTCTTGTCCCAAACCTCGGACCCAAGATAATTAAAACTCAAAGATATACAGAGGTAAATTATAGTCATAAAGATCAGAATCTTATTTGACTCAAAAACTAAATTCAAAAAGTTTAAATTTAAGGAACTCATTTCTAAAAATGAAGTCAAAATATTATAATTGCTCAAATTGGCCTGGTCCAATTTGCATATGAATATCAGATCTGTACATCCATGAAAGGCAACAAACCCAGTAACACATGACAAGCAAATCCAGCTTACCCCTGCAGTGTGATGAAGGTGTCCACTGAGGCTGTTCCTGAAAGGAAGATGAGGCAATGGTGTGACTGTATCCAGCAGATTCCACATTTGCCCCTTCAAACGGAGCATGAGCTGTACTTACACATGCTGGTAGGCTTGTGGGTAGATCTTGAAGTCCAGGTAAACCCTCATTTGTTTCTGGAGGCTGAAATGATTCTTTATAAGGGTTGTTGTCTGAGAGAAAAGGTAAATGCTGGGGCTGTAGTCCTTGACCTTGTTGGTGAAGAGCTGGTGTTTGCATAGTGTTTCCTTGGTTTGCAGCCAGCAGCAGTGATGAATTGTGACAGCTTTGTTGATCATAAGACATGGTGTTGGAGGTACTCGGGATAGCAGTGTCAGTAAACAATGTGGTGGATGATGGATTGCTGCTTATGTGAGAAGCTTTGAAAAGGTTAGAGTGATGAGTGTTGTTTCCAGATGATAAGGTTCTATGGCAGCTCTGACTTGACATCTGCAGGTGGTCGTATGAGGGTGTCTGGTCAGAAGATGAGCCCAGGCTGAGATGCTGAGAGTCAGGTGGTGTGTTAAGGAGGGATGTCTGAGTAGAAGTTATGGACCAGTCATCCTGGCCCCCCCACGACTGAGAGGGGATGCAACTCTTATTTGCTGTCAGGTTGTCCATCATTCTTCACGACCATCAGCATTTCTGGAGTCTGCTTTACTTCCCTGGAAACAGGTCCTAGCAGAGCAACGCAACACACCAAGTTGATCATTATAATGGTAATACAATTATATTTCTATTTTAATTAAAGGCTTAAATTTCAAAACATACATTTTCACGGACTGTGGTTGATGCTAAACTTTGTGCGAAATAAAAGACAAGAGAGTATAATTTAGTATTTTTTGTATTTAGGTAGGGTATTGCAGGGAGCTCTCTTGAATATGAAAACAAGCACAAGAACTTTACAACTAGCTCCATTACAAAATACAACAACTGTTTTCTTTACTGATTTGTCTAATCATATTTTTTGATTGGTAATTTAGTCACATGTAAAAAAACATGGGTAGGAATCACGTTTTCTCAGAATACGCAATGACGTCTGTAAATGTAAGATGTATTGATGAACATTTTGAAAAAGTATTACTTTCTACTGAATAAAGTATTGGCTTTCAACACTTTCAGCTATTGTAGAAAACAATCTATTTAGGATGCAAGTTCGTCATAGTTTGTCATGTGCATAAATTCACCTTATGTTTTTAATAATTACTTGTTGTTAAAGTTGTTCTAATACCTTTCGTTGCTCATATAAATAATCATAGTTATTGTCTGTAACCTATTCTATGTCGTTTTGTCACTCTATGTATCTGTATGCCTTACTGTACTACAAGAGCCACAAAGGACCAGAAGAAAATTCCTTGTATGTATATGTGGTTCTGATGTAAACCACTTTGAATTGTTTCAAAGGTGCTATATGAATAAAGTTACCTGACAGGTCGTTTCCCCGATTCACGTAATATTTACAGTTGATAACAGGTTAATACCTTGTAGAATTGTTGTTTTGCACATTAGGTGCGCATTAGCTTTTCCGCGCCTTTCAATGTGTTTAGCTAGCTATTTGGCTAACAGTCCCCAACTAGCTAACACAACCTTAACGTTACATGAATTAGCTGCTAACATACTATGCTATATCATCCGAGTGACGAAAACTTCAAAATAACCAGCCTAAAAAAACCGCTATCTGCTGAAATGACGTCTAACTTTAATTAAAATGTTTGGACGTGAGAATCATACCTGCAGAAATTACGAGAAACAACAAAAACCGCTGTTTACATCACGTCGCTCTTCCGGTGACGTTCGCAGAGCACTTCCGCCTGGGTTTTCAAAATAAGAGCGTCATCACTGCACATGTAAGACATGGGAAAATCTTTTTGAAGAGAAAAATAACTTGGTATTAACTTTACAATTGCAACATCTGCTAATAAATAAAATCTGCTAATAGACACTCAGTACAATAACCACTAAATCTGTGTGTTGTTGATTATGCTCTTAATGCAACTTTATGGCTTGTGATTTGTCTTTACGGTAAATCTGGTACAATACATCATGGTGAAAGGCTTCTTTAATACTGTAGACTTAAACCCTTACAAATAACTTTAAAAAACTATATTAAAGAAGCATCAAATACCTGTAAATCCTAAACAACTTTCTCTGAATTTAAATGTGGCTTTCAGTGGAAGACACTAAATTCAAATAAGACAGAGGTCATTCTATTTGGGCCTCATAGAGACACTTATCTAATGACATTGCTTTCCTAGATGACGTAGCTCTGGCCTCGAGTACTACTGTGAAGAATCTTGGAGTCATCTTTGACCGGAATATTTCCTTTAACCTTTACATTAAAAAGAAATCTGTAGAACTGCCAGATTCTCTTGTGGATAAATGTTTATTTTCAGAGGTGGAACAACTGACTGTTCACAATAAAACTATTCTTAACACATGAAAAAAGCAGCAACAGTCAGATTAAATTAATACTTAATACTAATTAATACTAAGATCCTTTAAGAAAGAATTTCAAACAAGAATGAAGAAGATTTATTTATGATAATATCAACAAGAAAAACTATTTCTGAGACCAATCACTAAAAAAACTGTATCAGTAAAAAACATTAACTTAAACAGCAAAACTAATCAGATGACCAGGAAATGTTTTTAACACCAAAATGTTGTTTGAAAATAATTTCATAACAATTGCTGACCATACTTCTGAGATCTAACAGTATATATATTACACATTTAAACATCTTAATGTTTTATGTAAAAATAACTTAAACTTACTTAAACATTATTAACTAATATGTTTTAAAAGAACAATAAAAGACCTGAACCCAATAAACAGAGATGATGAGTCATGTTGTTTACAAATCACATCCCTGAACATCTCAGAGAAATCTCAGTTTCACAGATTTTGATTTCAGTGGTTTTGGCTTCACCAGTTGGACAAACATGAAAATATGGGAAGAGTTTCTCAGTGAAAGTGTCTCTGTAAGTGTAGATGTGAGTCATGTCTTCAGGGTCATAGAAGGACACCTTTCCCCTGTTATACTCCAGCTGGACTCTGATCCTCTGGAGACTCTTCTTCACTCTGACAGTTTCACCAACAACATCAATGTATTTTCCCCTGCAATGTGTTAAACACCAGATTCCATCTTCTGGTGCAGCATAACACTCTCCCTTCCTGTCAACTGACTCTTTAGCCAAATCCACATTCCAGTCAGGAAGATCTCCCACCTCCACCTCCCAGCTGTGTTTCCCTGAGCTGAAGCCCTCAGAGGCCAGAATATTAGTATAGTTAGTGTTTCTCTCTGGATTATCAGGAAGCTGCTGCTTTGTGTCTCCACGTCTCACACTGGTCAGATCATCAGACACATAGAGACACCGACTTGCAGTGTTTGGGTCCAGAATGACAGGAGTGAAGTGGACCTTGTCCTTCATCTTCTCCCAGACTCTGAAGGACAGGT
>JAUYWH010000027.1:20688174-20709561 GCA_034779795.1 Ctenopoma multispine
ACACACACACACACACACACACACACAGACACACACACACACAGACACACACACACACAGACACACACACACACACAGACACACAGAGACACACACACACAGAGACACACACACACACACACACACACACAGAGACACACACACAGAGACACACACACACACACACACACACACAGAGACACACACACAGACACACACACACACACAGAGACACACACACACACACACACACACACAGAGACACACACACACACACACACTCCTCAGGGCTTCTGCTTATCTTCATATTTTCCTCTCATCATCATTAAGCCCACTAGAGATGCTGAAGATCCGTTGTCCCAGCTGATGACAATCGTGAAAATGATCTTGTTCTTTTCCTTCCTTCAAACACATGCGCGCGTCCAACCATTGTGGCTGAACGCGTAGAGGGTTCGGGGCTGACAGATCCTCTGGACGGCTGGGTTTGTGTCACCAGCCGTCTTGGACGCATTAGGTGCCCAAACCGGACCGCTCCCCAGCTGTAATAGCAGCCTTGCTTCAGTCCCCTGGCGCGTCACGCATCATTAGCTGCCATCTTGGCCCTGACACTTGTCTGTGTCCCTCAGAACCAGGAAGGGGAGGGTGGGCTGTGGACAGGCTGCATGAAGGTGTGCTGCTCTGATTTATGTCAGTGTGAGAGAATGAAGTTTTGGAGGAGAAGCGAGGCTGGTTGTCATTATTGTTGTTCCGCCTGTTTAGTTCAGAATGAAATTATAGAAGCCCACGAACTTTTATAAACATGTCACCGAACACAAATGTATTCACTGTGTATTCAGTTAATGAAGACCTTTTTCCATTTGCAAAACCAACATTTGTTAGGAATAAACATAAACTAGATAATGAACAGAGACAGTGACAGGCAGCTTGATTCACCACTGTGGTAAAGACTGAAATGTAACTGAAATTGTTGGATGTATTGTCTTCAAGTTTGGTGCAGACACTCATGATCCCCAGAGGATGAATCCTACTGACTTTTTTATTCTAACTACAAATATAAAGTTGATGGTTTTAAATGAAATTATTCAACTGTAGGATAGATTCCCTGTATTAATACTAGTATTAACTATTATTATTATTTATAACTAACACTTTTAGTATTTTAAAATATATTTTCCTCCTTTTTTTGTGATTTCATGTATTCCTGCTCGATGAATTCTAGAAAAATCAGCAATTGCATGTCAGAGCTGTTCACCGGGTCAGAAAGATGTCTCTTCCAAAGCTCCAGAGAGTTTCACACAGCCCCCGGTAATGTTGTTATGACGGCTGAGATAATGCCGCATCCTGTCATGTTGTTGTGTGGCCGTCTCCCTCAGGAACGCGTGTGTGCCGAGTATCTCATTGACAAGAGCGGAGGAAGGAAGGGGTTTATTACAGTACATTAAGAGAGGGATTATACTGACCGTGCTGACATCAACATGTTAGCTAATTGACGAAGGGGGATACACATGCTGTTTACCAAATCCTCTTTGGGCTCAGACTGAATAAAACACTTACAGGGTGAACAAATGTCTACAAGCACATACTCAAACACTTACATGCAAGCAAGCATTAGAGGACAAGTTGAACATGACCCTCAGCCGGCTAATTAAATCCTGAAATGGTCTGAAAAGGTTCTCAGGAAATGGACCTGGATGGAGCAGTGTGTGAAAAAAGGGGTAAAGAGTCACTTTCCAATTATGTCAAACTGTTTGACACCAACTCTGAGTGTTTATATTCAGTGGTGATAAAATGTTTTTATGCCCGATTACAAACTTACTAAACGTGTGGTTGTTGTGACAGTAGATTCTCCTGCAGGAAGCTGTTTAATCATTAGCTGTGAGATATCTGGATCTTTTTTTTAAATCAAATTAATGTATAATAAATTAACTCATTTTAACTTGTTGATTATGAGACAAAAACCCTGTGGGCACATGTATGAAGTCCCCAACAAATTCAGATTAAAAAGACACAAAATAATCTGACTTCATTTCATTTGTCTATTTACAGCAATTGTGCATCTTTTTCTGTCTCTTTGTGATCACTTGATGTCTTTCTCTAGTCGTTTTGTGATCATTCTGATTGCTTTTGTAGTAATTTCTTCCTAATTGTGGTTGTTTTGACGATTGTGGTCATTTTATCTCTTTGGTTCCATCATTGTATCTCTACAGTTAACAGCTTAGGAGTCGTCTTAAACCTTTCAACCCCAAGACCTGTGCACAGAAGACTATCAATCACTAATCCATTCATTGGTTGATCCATTTACGGTTACCTGCCATATGCATTTCTTATATCATAATGAGAAACATTGCTTTAACCTTTCCTGTATGAAACATAAAATAATCTCGTGCAAATTTTTATAAATCATTTAATATATTTTTCTTCGCCGTGCAATCAAAATGCATTTGTTGGAAATTACAGTATACTTGCAAAATTAGTCTCAACAGAATCATCTAGCAGCTTGGTTTATTATCATTTAGCTGATTAAAAATAAATGTATTCATAATAATTCAATTTATAATGTGGTGGCAGCTGTCTGTGTAGGTTTCTTTTTTTTAATGTTGACCACAAAACAAAAAGTAAAACAAGGATCAAATGAAAGAACCAAGCACTTATTTTTTTACTAAATCCATGTTGAAATCGAATCAATGTTCAGCATCCAACATCTACTTTTGGATCACAAGAAAACCTTTTTTCTGGGGTTCCTGCCCGTTTCTCCCACACCATAACATCAGAAGAAGGAAAGTGTTTTCTTGCATATATAACTGAACAAGCTCTGAATTTCTACACATCCAGTGAAACGCTGTCAGCTCCACAATGTCTGAGACACAGCCTGAAGTGAGAGTGATGCCAGAGCACCAAGTAAAAACCGAGAGAAGCCTTGGACGCCATCGACAGACTTACAGTGAAAAACCTGCGTGGACCTTGGACCGGAGTCTTCATGAGGCGGAGACCTCACCTGAGGAGGACACGACTCGGCCTCGGTGGGTGTAACAGCAGCCTTCACCTGGACGTGGCTCAATAAATAACTTCGATGGGTAATTTGTGCTGCAGTTTCATGCAGCAAGGAGTTGACAGTCGATTTGCGGGTCACAAACTCAAGGCCAAGGATCAGCAGCAGCCGTTATAGATGTTGCAGTACGACTATAAAACTCATAGATGATGTCAAGTCAAACTAACAACCTCCTCTCCACCCTGTCCATCATAGCCCCCTCTCCTTCCTCTCCTTTGCCCTCCTTGTTTTCATTCTCTCTACTTACCTTGCTTTCTCTTGTGAGTCATCATCTCTTTGCTTCCTCCCCTCTCTTCTACTTGCTGCCTCTTTTCCTTTCTCTAATCGTTTCCTCTCGTCTCTTCTTTCCTATTTTGTTTGCCCATTGTGTTTCTTCTCTTCACCCCACTCCTCTTTCCTTTCCTTTATTCCTCTCCTCCCCTCTCCTCCACCCTCAAAAGCTCACAGGAGCGTCACAGTGGAGCATCTCCAAGCTCAGGGCTCCAGACACAACACGCACACACACCCAATTCTCCCTGTGCAGCAGCAGTGTGAGAGTCAGAGAGAATTAACAATGAACAACACTATTAACAATAACAGAGGCGTTCTTGCTGAAGCAGGCAAACTCATTCATGTCTTCACTGTAGTGAGCTGCTCTTTTATTGTGCAAGTTTGAATGTAATCTTTAGCATGTTTCAGTTTAATCTGACGCCATATTGTTGTGTATGTTATTTTTATAACACTGACATGATTGGGTTTTTTTTGTAGATCTATGCCACTAATAATTAAATATAATTACCTTGTGTTCTTACTGTTCACTTCCAACTTTTGATGAAAGATTAGCAACTGTGTAAAAATAACAAGAAAGGGTTACCCCCATTGTTTAGGGATCATGGTGCAGCCCATTACTGGCAACAAAGACTGCCTGGGGACCTCCCTCCTGTCCTTTGATTACTCTCCTATAACCAATCATCACATACAATTCCTACAAAGTATAATTTAAGTAAATAAATGACAATCAAAATAAAATCATACAGTGGAGGACAAAAATCTTGTCAAACAGGGCAATACACTAAAATATAAAGGATACACTCACTTAAAGCTCATTAACCTCAATAGTGTAGTGAAGCAGCTCTATGGTGTTTGATTAAACCCAAGAGAAGCAGAAGCCCCTCAGTGAAAAACAAGTTGGAAGCAGCTGTTCAGCCTTTAAACTCAGTCAGTTCCTGTCGGCTGCCAGTGCTGCAGCTCTAGGTTTTGTCCCAGGAGGAAGTCACATCTGTCTCATTTGCAAGTTCAGGAACTAATCATCCTTGTTCATGCTAAATACTAATCGAACCGAACAATTTAGGAACAAAATGCTAAAAATCCACCGTGGGCACAAATGTTAGGCTCAAAGTTCAGTCTAATTTTGAGAATAGAGACGCCACAGCTCCTCATTTAGAAAAGCTACAGCAAACATTCAGCAAAGAATAATTATGCTTTTAGAGTCCATGTGGGAAAAGCTGCATCGTCTTTGTTCATAGAAAAAGTCCTTGATTCCTCTGTGAGCTCAGTTCAAAGAAAATATTACAGGAACAAAAATGATGATGCACACGGCAACAGACGTTTGACTTTGCTAATGTTACTGCTAGTTATTGTATTTTATCTGAAATCTTTGCTCAGACAGATTAGACAGATGGAAGCTGCAGAATGTTTTGTAACCACAGCTCATACCGTGGTCATCAGCATGTTGCATATTTCCTGGCAGCTCTGTTGCAAGGTAAACACGCTTGTCTTGATTCTTCTGTCAGAGGAAGCAGCAGCAGCTCAGATATACAGAATTTACAGGACATGAGAATTAGTATCCCTCCATTGTTGTGCAGTTAATATGTCTGGGAGACAGGCTAAATTTTTAGTTGAAACAGTGTTGTCCTCTTGTGGGAAGGACAGATAGAGCTGAGTGTTGTTAGCATAAGAGTGGTAGGAAAAGCAATTGGATTGGATGATGTGACCAAGTGAGAAAGTGTATAGTGAGAAAAGAAGGGGGCCAAGGACAGAGGCTTGTGGAACCCCTGAGGTTATCTTAGAGAGTGTATATATCTTACCTCCCCATAATACCTGGTAGGACCTGTCCTGAAGAAAGTAGGTGAACCAACTAAGTACGGTTCCTGTAATCCCTAAATCTGACAGGGTGGTGAGAAGAATTTGATGGTTGACTGTGTCAAAGGCGGCAGACAGATCTGTCTATCCAGAATAACTGGGACATTGTTTCAGTGTGTTTCAGTGCCACCTACACATCACGGAAGAGTCACGCAACATTCTTTGGCAGATGTTTCAAGACCTGAGGCAAAATGTTTTTTCTGATTTTGTTTGAGTAACTTTTAAATGTTTTTAACTCGATAGAAATGTTCAGTGTTTGACAAGTACGAACAATCTTAAAATGTAAAAAGTCACTGTTGAGGACACTAAAATCTAAAATTGATATGTTTCAGGCAATTATCCTCAAGTGGGAATGGCTGTTTACCGCTCGTTTGTAAGTTGTCTCTGGTATGAAAACACATTTGGCACACTGAACATCTACAAAACAGTTACACATTTCATCAATCCAAATTCAAAATTTTAAAACATGCAATAACTAAGAGAAAACACACATTCATTGTGATCCTTGATATCTGCAGCGACCTTGAGTTTAAAGCTAAAACAAAAACCTGTTACAAATCATATTGCTTCCAAAATATGTAACGGTTGAACCCAGGTATTTACCAGAAACCAAGCAGTCATATTTTCCCTCCAATGGACCATGTTTTCAATTATCTCTTCATTTATACATAAACCAACTGGCTTTAAATGTGGTTCTCTGTGGTTCATTTTTATTGCCTCACAGATGTTGCTGCTTCCTGTTTTTCACTGTGTTATGAGATTGTAATTTATTCCATTTCCAAAAGATTATACAATTTAACTACTCTCATCAATTAAAAGAACCAATAAGGGCAAATGGGACCACATCTGACCTGCACCATGAGTTTGATGTACGCCAACTTCCACTCAGGCAACAATTTGGTTGTGTTTATTCTCTGAACCAATTTTAGTGCAACACCATCCTCATCTTAAACATTAATTTCTCTACTTTAATGTGACTTGAAAACACAACGTCCTGTTGGTTACTAGATTATAAAATTAATACATCAAAATAAGTTTGTACCGAACATACTCATGAAACATTGATAGTCCTCGAACTGGTCATTTAGGAATGTGTGCAGCATAAATAAGATTGGTTTCATACGAATTGGAATAACGGTTTAATCTCTAAATCAAGTTCAGCTTCTCTCACGCTGTAAAATGTTGTTGTTTTTCAAGCTGCTCATGCAAGGCCACAAATTCAATTAGCCAAGTGTCATCGCCAATGGGGACTGTTTCTTCAGTAAAAATACAGACATACTGATGTTGTTTTATACAGATTAAGAATGGTTAACTGGAACACTTTCTGGAGTGTTTTCGCTGGTGGTTTGAATGCAACTTTGAAATAAATACCCCAAACATTGTGACTTTTTATTGCCGTCTTCCACCTAGGAAGGTTTTTTTATTTTTATTTTATGATTAATTTTGTCTCTTCTGAGCAACACGATTTACTGTTTTTATTTTGTTAATCAGATACGTTGTTGATTAAGAGAAGGGCAGTCACGCAACAAAGAGTCTCCATCCTGACTCAGCAGTGAAACGGACACAAACACCAAACACACTAATCCATTTTTTTTCCCAACTTACTTTCTAAGGGGAGTGAGCAGCAGTTTTTCCACTCAGACTTTTAATGTGAACAAACAGGTGGACAGAAACACTGTAAATAAACAAAATTTTAAACCAAACAAACTGAATGTTTTACTAAATTAAAGTCCAAACCAAACTAAACATATGTCAGTGCTGCGAGTGTGAACGTAGGCCTTTCCTTGTGTGGCTGTGGATGCCACCATAACAACGGACAAAGGGTTGAATGTGGGTTGAAGGAGCTTTTAGATACTGGTGCTGATGACTAATGGGAAGCAGGTGTGTTGGCAGCTGAGGACAACAAGTGGGCGAGCGCCGAAGCAAAAGAAAAGTGAGATTAGTAAAACATGAAATGAGCAGAAGATATTAGATTAATAGTATGAAACATGAAAAAGAGGAACAACTCTCACAGGAACAGGACAGGAAGGTTATACAGGGTTTTATTCACCAAGAGATGGAGTTTGCACTGATTTATTTTGTCTCTCTTACCTCTCGCTCCTCCCTCTCCACTTCTGTCTTGCCTTATTTTGTTCTCGTTAACCTATACGCTCACTGACAATCTGCCAAAATCTCGCCTGTGATGTGTGTGGCTGTATTTGTGTGTATCTGTGTGTCTGAGCGGCTACAGTCACACCGCAGGCCTTCGTGCTCAGTTCTGAATCGCTGCTCGTATCTCATTTTTTTGGGGGGGGGATGACAGTTTATATCTATTCTAGGAAGTAGCACATATCCCCCACCGCCATGCACTGACAACGATGTCAAGACACGTGTGTGTGTGAGCGCAGAGCCTCTGCAACAAAAGATGTCATGACTGATTTTGTACCTACACTTCTTCTGCTTCTTTTCATACTTATTTTTAGTTAAGGAACAAAACATACTTCCCAGTCCTGATTCAACTGAGGTGTCTCCACAAATACAGCTCTATACCAGTCACACACATAGTGTGGACAACATATCCATGCAGATTTTTGCTTTTTAATGATTTGGGTCTAACGCACACAGTTGGGCTGGTTATAATTGGGTCTGTCAACTGCAGTGAGTAAAGAAGATCTTCAACATTCAATTCTCTGCTTTTAGCTCTGTTGACCGATGGTGGGAGTTTGTGAAGTGTCCGCTGTGCTGACGTCCCAGGCCGCTTCAACACACTCACTATGCAAAAAAGAATTTTCTGCCAAAAGTGTCTCTTCTACTCTCCCAAGAAGCTGTTAGCATCCTGCTCACATGGCAGGTAATTAGTGTCAGGCTCTGAGTTTCCAGGATGTGTGCATGGACACACATCAACCTGCTGAGGTTTTACTTAAAATGCATCAGGTCAGCAGCTGGTTAAAAAATCACAGGCATATGCTGATATTTTCTTAATAATGAGAGAAGATTTTGCTGAAAGCAAAGCATTGATGACGGCTTTATTTTCACTAACTTTACTAACAAATTTTAATGCAGTAGTGACGGTCAGTGAATTTGTTAAAAAAGAAAAGGTTAATGCAAATGTATTACGTTGATCTGTTGACCTCTTAACAGCGCTGAGGTTTGAGAATTTGAAGCAGGTTATCCAGATTGGTGGAGGCTGTGCTCCATCACTAATAAATTATTATTTATATAGGACAGTGCATATTAATCAACACTGATGTTGGGAATGTCAGCGTTAATGTGCCAATTGTAGAACGCTGGCTAATTTTCACCTTACCACCAAATTAAAGATGATAAATAATATAAAAATTCTAAATGTGATAAAATAAGCATAAAACCCTACAAATACCTGAGTGCAGTTACAGGTAATTTTTTTTACCTTGGTGAATAGTATTTGTTTTCCAGAAAATGTCACATTATGCAACTCAACAGCGTCCAACACGTCCCACACAGGTGCTGTCACTTAATTAGACCTGATTAGACCTCCTGCAAAAGGTTGTCCAGCCTCAACAGGTGCAACAAAAGGAAAAGGGAAGTGAAGCACATGCCCACAGTCCTGAGAGAAGGTTCTACAGTTAAAGTAATGAATGCGGGGGTGTGAGCACGTCAACCTTTTCTGTTTAATTGTTCCTTCTCACAAATGGTACCAGGCTACAATATTGTGACAATAATAAAGTTGGATCTGTTCCTGCAGATTTTGTTTCACAGAAGCTCACTTTTCGGGTATGTGAACGTCATTCAGTATGTGGGGAATTGTAAAAGGAAAATAGCCGGACATGCAGCGGTGTGACTGACTTTTTTCCACTCGGGTGAGCTTTGTTACTGTGCGTATACCAGCTCACTGCCGTGCTGTAAAATAAAATGTATTTCCCTGCTATGTTGTCAAAATATTTGGCACAAAAAAGGTCTAATTCAGTTAGGTCCAACATAAATTCAAGAGTTATAATTTAAAAAAAGGGGTTTTGTGCCATTTGAAAACCATCACCATCTCCTTCAGGAAAAGCCTCTCTTGTTTCATTGGAAGCCAAAGCTCGAATTCGATCGCAACCTCTCCTGGGATTGGTTTGTTATAATTACTGTGCCCCAGCGAAGACACAGTGACTGCACACATCAAGAGTGCAACAGTTTGATCTCCCAGCTGACTATTAGATCGTCTCCTAGTTTTGGCCTTCTGCGGTGATAACACACGTTTCATCAGCGACTGATGAACTCTCCTTGTCCTGCAGCTTCGGTAAAGAGCCGAGAATCTAGTGGGAAACACGTGGAGAGTGCAGTGGCTCCAGCAGTGACCAAATGTTCACAAAGTGGGTTTTCTGCACCAAGAGTGAACATCTGTTTATCTCAGTGCTGTGTTAAATGCAAATAATGTTTATGCAAATATAATTGACATAGTGTGACTAAACAGTCTACAGAAAACGTGATTAAAAAATTGTATGTAGTAGCGGCTGGCACAAAAAGCAGGAAACCATCGCACATCACCACAGTCAGCCAATCATGTCTCTGGATTTGTAAATCCTTTCTATGGGAAATGTGTTTCTAAGATGGCTCAGAGCCGCTGCTGTGGTCTCGTCAGTGAGAATTAAAGTGTGCAGAACTCCAGTTTACTGTTTACTCTCTCGCATTGTCAAATCGATTGTTGTACCAGAGGAGCTCGCCAACCAGCCGAGACTCTAGGAACAGCCTTGAATTTGTGGACAAACTGAGAACTATGTTGGCAAGGAGACTAAAACAGCAGCCAAGAAAGAACAATGTTCAAGCAATCCTAGATAACACATATCAACACCTTCTCATAAAGTACGCACCTGGAGGAGCTTCAGCACATCATCATCATCGAAGACAAATTCATGAGGCACTGGAAAAACAAGCCACTTTCTACAGATCTGATGTTTAATTCATCAACACACTGAAGTATTAAAAGACATAAAGGAATTCATGAGACCTGTCGTACAGTCAGACAATCTATACAATGATTTATGAAAATGATCACAAATCTTTTCTTCTCTGGACGTGAACAGTGGATACATGCAGGTGAAAGTGGCTCCAGAGGTGTGAGATATAACAGTTTTCTCCTGCCCTCAGGGCCTGTTTCTATTTAAGGTGATGCCACTTGGCCTGAAGAATGCCCCTGCAACTTAGGAGAGGCTGCTTTTTTCTCATGATGGGTGAATCTTGCCTACAGGGAAATGTATTTCTAAGATGGCATATGCCAGTTTACTGTTCTCTGTGTCTGCATCGGTTATACCAGAGTTGTTTATTTCCTCCTTTAGATTCCATTCAGGGGTGCTGCTCCACAGATATTGCCATGCAGAGAATGGTTAATCAATTACTTTAATCTAGACTGAAATATTTCTGCAACAAGTGGGTGAACTGCCATGAAATATTATAAATATACCCAGAGGATTAATCCTCCTGACCTTGATCCTCTGCAGCATCAGGCTTGCCCTGATGTATTGGCACCAATAAAGGTGATCCTCCAAAATAACCACACGGTTAAATCCACATCTCTCTGAAGCATTTTTACCTTCATGCAGTTTCACTGTCGCATTAGCTTTAGCTACATGTACAGTATGTGAAGCTAATGAACTGCCAAAAAAGCATATTTCTTTTTACTAGTTAAAAATCAGACACAATAAAAAGTAATATGCTTATTAGGAAAATTGTTATTCAAAAGACATTTGGTGGGTGTCAAACAATTATTCGCGCAAACACAAAGTGACAAGCCTCATGTTGAGCCTACACCTTTCCTACACCAGCTGTTTACCTAAAACCTAAAGAGACTGGATCTGTTCAGACACACTGCTGGAGTCAGATGAAGCATGTGTGTGTAAAAAAAATAAATACATTTTTACAGTTTTTAGGAGGTGTCAGCTAAAACATATCATGATTATTAATTCATGATACTCAAATAGTTGGTTCAACAGAGGATGCAAGAATTCTGAAGAGCAGATGGTAAAGCTGAGTATGACAGATGATATTCTCGAATTTTAAATTGTGTTTTACTCACAAAACATTAAATGATTAAATAAAGGTATTCAGTATTCATACCATTAATTTAATCATACTGTACAGGTAAATGTATGAGACAGAAGAAGAAGATTGAGTTTTATCAGGTTACGGTGTGTGTGTGTTATAGAACAGTTTGAGAAAGTCTGTTATACCTTACAGATGGGAAATGTGGAATGATAATAGTAAACACATGCTGGGTTGTGTTAAAAGTAACTTCTATTGTACATACATGAGACATGCAAAAGTAGTGTTTCAGTTTCTTTAATGAATTTGTTTATCCACTGGAACAAAACAGTCCTTAGAGTACAAAGTATAAAAGGCTGTGAGTACAAGAAGGGATTAGCACCTGACTGACTTTACACATGTGGAACTAAAATTAACGTGTTACCATTAACCTGTTCATTTACATACAAACAATATCACTAAAAGCATCGATTCAGCAGCCTCAACTTAAAATCATGAATCACAAATTTGTCTCAAGGACCTTTACAATCTGTTCAGCACAATCGGCTGAAGAGGACGGCTGTTAAGGACGTGGAGCCTCTTTTGAAGGTAAGACTTGGCATTTTATTTTATTTGTTTTGTGCTAGTGAAGTTTACAGTGTGAAATAGCAAAAAAAATGATTGATTAATATAACTAATCCATTCCATAAATAACGATCAAACTGACAGGGAATTGTGAACACTATTTCATGTCTACTTTTGTGAGCCAAAATAAAATAAAAAATATCAAGTCTCGGTTTCTAAAAACTGTCTTGTTGTTATACTGTGAATTGGATGTTTCCCCAGAACGTGTCTTGATAGGCAGCACCTTCCCTCAGGCAACATACTGCGCCAAGTCACCAAAAATTCAACCAAAATTGTGTGTATTCTGTCCTTAGGTTTTGGTTTAGTTTATATACTTTTGCCACCTCTGTTGTACAGCAAGCATACTACACTAAAAGTAGTAGTCACTGTTTTTTTACTCAAGTAAGTACAGTACATATTCTAAGAAAAAGTAACTGAACAATACCAATGTATAAATCTAGTCCATATTTTTTCCGAATTTGATTTATAAATAAGTTTTCTGCAAGGTTTCTGTGAAACAACATTCACTTTATATTTTCCATTCAGAAATGGACCCTTTGTTTAGTAGCAGTAAAAAAGGAAATGCAGGGGGCTACACACCAGGAAAACTAAACCTTTTAAAAACAGAAAATATTTAGCGTAAAGCTGTTTCACAACCTGGAATTAACAAAATGAAAATACTAAACTGTATTTAAGGCCAGTTTTTGAGAGGTAGATGTACTGCATCATCTTTATAGGCTGAACTTGGAAATATGTAAGCAACATAGATGCAATACAAAATGTCCACAAACAGTATTCTTAAGAGTTTTATGAACATTTTGATTATACCGTAAGTGAATCAACAATTTTAAATAAACCTAACTAAATATTTCACCACAACTTACTTCAAGGTAACACAAAAAATTGATGCAAACCTTCAGCACGCCTGAGAATTTCAGAAGCATTTTCTCAAATAGCCTACATGAAATCTCCTCTCAGTCATTTATATTCACTGTTCTATAGTCTTACTTATTTCACCAGTTTCTGGCAGGTTTTCCTCCCCTGCACACACCTCTGCAGGTTTCCTCTCAGGCTGTCAGGTTGTGTAGGGGTGGGGGTGGGAGCAGACATGCAGCATTGCATAGCTTTGTAGTAGGAGGGTCTGCTTCCTGTCCTGCATTATTAATACCTTATGTTAACAGTTGACTTGGTGCTCACACGTCTCTCACCAGTCCATAATTTGTCTGTGTGTCTGTTTATGTGTGTAACAGAGTGAAGGAGAATTAAATGAGAGTTACTGCCTATAAGATGGACCCACTATGTCCAGTTCAGTGCATAAGATGTCTCATTTCGGGGGGGAATCTTGTTCATAAATTGCTTAATCCTCGTCAGAGTCTCATGGGCTGAGTGTGTGAGGTGTTACGCTGCTAATAGTTGTAATTTGTTCTCAATAATCTGCATTAGTTCAGCCAGAGCTGGTGGTTCATTTCTTTTTAAAATGAGACCAGTTTTATCCAAATACTAAACAAAAACTGGAATGAAATATAGATAATTCGCCTTGAAAAGAAAAAGACGGAGCAGAGTGGCGCTGAGCGATCTGTCACAAAGCCCTGTGAGAAAACTTCACTGACAACCATATAATGAGCCCCTGTGTGTATCTCCCACCATTTTATTGTGTCTTTATCTCCCTCTCTTAACTGGGAGGGTGAAAAGAAGGAAAATAACCGACTGTCGGTGCAGAGCAAATTACCCATGCTTATTTATTCAGAGATGTTGCCTCGTGGAGCAACCAACCCCCTGGGTTTTCTCACAGGGCCGAGCGAGCGCCAAATCACTTTGCTGCTTGGAAGGAGAGAAAAATGACTGAATAGAAAAAGAGGTGAAGAGAGGTGATATAGAAAAAGTAGTGTTTCCCAAACAAGTTGTAAAAGGAAGCGTCAACAGATAAGAGGCGGGAGATTTCAGGTTGGGGTTAGGGAGGAGGTTGAGCTACTAGAGAAGGGAGAGAAAAGAAAGAGAGACAAAAAGGAAATGAAGACCTGAGCACAAAGAGAAGTTGATAAAAGAGAGAGGAAAATTGTTTTTTTGGGGGAGAAAGTGATCACAGCAGTAGATCAGAGCGATAGTTAACTCGAGCCTCAGAGGGAGAGAAATGAAAGAAGAGAGACGCGGAGGGGGTGATGGAAACTAGCAAGGCGGGGTGGAGGGCTGGCTGAGTGTCTCCCAGGGGTCTCGGAGGGAGACGAAGATGGCTCAGTGAGTGCACCCCCTGCAGAGAAACTTAACAGGGGGTTAGCTTTTTTGTTTTGGAGAGAAAGAAAGAAAAACCTCCTCAACACCCTTGACAGTAACATGATGATAACAGAGGCTCGTACACTTCATCTATCAGCTGGTGGAGGAGCTTTGTTTAGGGAGACAGGGGGGGCTCCTTCTAATTCGGTCACTAATTTCCCACCTCCACACACACACACACACACACACACACACACACACACACACACACACACACACACACACACACACACACACACAAACACACTATAGTGCACATTCACTCACACACATGTACCTATGTGGATTTGTCCTGCAGCACAAAGATCTGAACTATCCACACTCTAAAAATGCGTTTGCAAATAAAACCCTGAGTGGAAATCTGAGAAAGCTTTTATGCTTTACTGAGGTGGAAAACATGGTCTGTCAATAAAAACACATTTCAACAAGGTGAGATGACAGACGAAGAATGAAGAATGTGACTTACAGGAAATGTTTCTCAGGCTTCCACTGAGAGGTCAGACCCACAAATGCATATAACAAACATAAAAGTCATATTTCCACTGTGCATTTACGTGTTTTACGTTTATGGTTTGACTTGCACTCATTTTTATTGCACCCTCTTCTTCTGCAGTCGTTAAATGGCACCTGTATGGAGAACACCAACTGTTCTACTTGCAAAAATGCCACGAAAAGTTATCTTTACAAAAAACATGGATGGCAACAACCTGTCTTTTTCTGGAAATACGGTAAAATGTTCACGAAATTTGAACGAAAACCAACCTGATCTGGTAATGTAATAAATCATGATAACGTGCCGTAAGTTTAATAAATTCAGTCACTAGGAGGAGGTGATTGATTTCTCATGTGATGCTTGAACTCACATTTTCAATATTTAACCAAGACCATTATCGTCCATTGAACGATAAAAATTATAAGTCTGTATCAGAATGAAAAGATGAAGCACTGCCTGTGTATCAAAAGCCTCAGCAGACCACCGTGTCACTGTGCTGTAGGGTTCCATCCAAAACCTATTAAAAACACATTAATGAACCGCTCTGTTGCACTCGGTGACATATTCTTTTATTACTACACACGAATACACACTGAATTTAAGTTAGTTAAGTTAACCCAGGGTACATCTGTGTGGCCATCTAATCTGTGTGAATAATATCAAAGAAACACTCTGAGGGAAACAAGAATTATTTAGGGGTCAAGGATGAACTGATTAGACTTTGGTGGTCAAAGGACAAGGTCACTGCAACCTCATGCATGTCCCATCTTCACAAATGCTGTCAAACCCCTGGAAGGTATTAAATTACATCTGGGACAAACATCTGCTTGAACACACGTATTAACCTGAGTCTGAGTATGAGTCACTACAACGTCACAGGTTCGCGGAGGCGTACAACTGCAGTTTAGGTGGATTTCTGTTCAGCAGAAGCCAGTGGGACACAGATGGAGTAGCGAAGTGATAAAGTATAGAAAGATTGACAACAAGAAAAATCCTTTAACGGAGTGCTTTATAAATAACCGTACAAATGATGAACCACGCTTTGCTGAAAACAGCACACATTGTAGGGAAAACAAATGAAATGAGTTTGCAGGCACATTTGATTAATGTTTCCTTGTGTCCTTCCTCAGGTGGAATTTGTGGGTTTCAAAATTACTTGTTAGGGAACAAAGTTGAAAGGTAGGTTACGGTGTTAATTTTCAGCTTTAGGGGTGTTTGAGGTTGTTTACATCCACATTCGGGGAACAGAAGCACTCGTGGCCTCTCTTATCCTTCAGGGTGTTACGAATAAAAAGGGGCGACAGATCCCCAGATGCACATGGATGTAAACAGCCTAGAATTAAATCTGAAAGTGTCTGTGTTAACCTCATTTTCTTTTTTTTTGTTTTGTTTTCAAGTAAAACGTGCTGGAGTACAGACCCAAAACAAAAGCACTCAAATACTTCAAGAGGCTGAGCTGTATATTAATGCACACCCTCATAATACCCCCCCCCCTCCCCCCTCACATAGCCTCCTGAGGAGCAGTTTAATGTGGAACTAGAGCAGATTAGCAGGCTGAATCTAAATTCTGTAATCACTCTGATGGGCTTAAACATAACTGAGTGAGGGTCTCTTCAAGGTTAAAGTGATTGCTGTCTTTTTCAATTACCTGCCAGTGTTCATTCAGGCGGTCTGAGTTCTTCTCTTACCCCCTATTTAACTGCAGGATGTCCAGGTATTGAATTGATAGACAAATTGTGCATACAAAACTCCTTTTCCCTGAATAGTTTTGTCTATACTTGACTTGAGTTTGGAAAAATTCTGCTTCCAAACAACTTGTCTGAAGTATCATAAAAACCTTTCATTCGTTTTTTTTCTTGATTATAGTGCAGCAAGCACACGTTCAGATAATCTGAGATTGTTTACTATGGTTCTCAGACACTCAACATCATAACACTGAACAAAAACGTCACACTCAACAGTCATTAATAAGCGGTTTGTCCCTGAAATAATTTGATAAGTGAAAGGATTCTTCTCCACCTTCAGCCTCTCTATTCAATTAAAAATCATTGAAGATTCAAAAGCAGAAAAAAACATGGATTAGATGTTCGAACAAAAAGCAACAGCTCATCTCAGAGAAGCCCATCAGAGATATTTGGGTTGTTTTGTTGCCTTTGTGCTGTTGTGTGGCAGCTCTGTGTAAGTTATTTATGATTCAGGGGACTCACAACAGCAAACCGAGGGGGGAATACGAGGAGGAAACACAACAAAAGAGAAGGTTAAAAACCCCGAATCAAGCAGGAGGATCAGCTCGAGATAAACAGGAGCAGAGAGGAGAAGAATGGGAGGAAAAGTTTTGCTCTATGAATCTTTCAAGGTGATGGGACAGATAAAAAAAAAAAGAAAAAAAAAAGACGTGATGTGAGAAAAATAAAAAAAGACAACAAGGAAAGAAAGAGAGGAAGGAGGAGAGGGAGATGGGTGTTTCCCTGAGGTGAAGGGTTTGTGTATGAACTAATTTCTCCCTCACTCTCTCCCTCACTCTCTCTCTCTTACACACACTCACCCTCCCTCCCTCTCTCAGTCGTTCAGTCAGTTGCAACAACAAGCTCACAGAGGTCGGCAGAACAAAGCAGAGTCGCTCTCTTACCAGTCGCGCTCTCTAACAGACGCAGACACACACACGCTCAGACACCTTTCACACACACACACACACACCTCAGCAACGCCCGGGGAGCTGAAGCAAAACTGACGAGAGGAAGGCAGGCAGGAAGGAAGGAAGGAAGGAAAAGAGAGACGGCAGAGAAGAGAAGTAGTAAAGAAGAAATAAAGAGAAAAAGACGTGTGTGTGTGTGTGTGTGTGTATATTCAGCTGGAAACATGTTTTGAGAATCCTCCGTCAGGTAAGACCTTATTTTACCTTCTCCGTTCATTTCTGCTTATCTCCTTCTTTGTAATATCAAACTGAATCTGAACACACAAAGTGCAGCGTAAAGTCATGTTGTGCAGGGTGACAATGTTAAGAGTTGGCCAGAGTTAACCTCATGTACCCTCACTCCTTCAGAGTTTCTCCCCTTCCTCCTTAAGTTCATCAGAAATCAGACGTGTTTAAAGACTTTTTTTAATGATTTTTTTTCCTGTGAGGTTGTATAAATGCATGAATTATTAGTTACTTGTGGTACTTTAAAAAATTCACAAACAGATATGTGGGGCAAGTATGGGAAAACCTAAGGTTCATTCAACTGTGTGTGATGAAGTTGAGAAGGTCTTTTTATGTGTGTGTACTCAAGCATGGGCTGGATTTATGTGAAGTCAGACAGGGTGAGTTATAACAGAAGTCAAAGAGAAAGGAAAACTGTTTTATGGGGGGGGGATTTTAAACCTTATAGGAGTGAATATGTTGAGGACAACTTAGGGCTTACGGTTGGGGTGGCTCATTGCCACTGGAGCAGAGATAGTGCTGACGACACGCTCGCCACTGTTTAACACCGACGTGGGCACCTGTGTCTCGTGGTACTGTGGTGCCTGGAATAAGAATAAGTGACTTTTGCGCATAAACAACACTCCACTGATTTTAAAAAGAAACGTTGTGTTATTTTAGCATAACGTCAAAATCCATTTGTTTACATTTCATTCAACGTTGCAAATTTCCCACTTGTGGGACCAATAAAGGATTATCTTATCTTATGAACAAAGAGCCCTGCTGTAGCCATAGGATGGTGACAGTATTGTAGAGCCACAAAGGCAGATGGTCAGACTGGTTGGACGTGTCAACAAAACGTCAGACTTTGCTGTTAGAGGCCAGAGTTTGTTTCTGTAGTGCTCTCAACTGTCAGCAGTGAACAATGGATATGATCATTTTAACTCTCGACCAAGTGGTTCTGATTGTAAACACGAGGACATTAACCTCAAACCAGGATGTTTTCTATTATAACATGATCCCTATAACGATTCTTTAGTAAGTGCACAAAATACACTGTAGAGTTTACAGTGTTAACCTCAACAGTCTGTTATGCAGAACATTTTATCCCCGTCTATCCAAACTGTGAACATGTCAGGTAAAACACAGCATTAAGGCAGTAATTCCTGGCTTGGCCGTACTTATGACACTCCCACATGACTAATTGGTTAAGTGAGCGTGTACTGTGAGAAACAATAACCTTCTCTGCAGAGTTTGAAGAACTCAAACACATTGTTAGAGGGCGAAACAGCCGGAGCAGGTACAGGTCAGAGAGGCTGCGCGTGTGTAGTGTAGTGCTTTAACCTTTACTGTATTTATGCAGAGAAGGGAGGAGAGAGACACAGAAGAGACGGAGAGAGCAAATGCATGAATGGAGGCATTGTCTAGTCTGTGTCTGTGTGTGTTCTCCATGGGGGCGGAGCGCTTTGTGTGTCTCAAAACAAACTACTCACTAATCCGTGTCATGTGAGTGGTTAATGTTACACCAAAATGTGAGAGATCATGGTAAATATTGTGTGTCTAACTCAGTCATGATAATCATTCATTAACCGTTCAAGACGTCCTAAGAGAAATCATCTGTTCACAGACGAGTCACAAGTTTCATACTTTTTTTTTTTTTTAATGCGTAAAAGAGGAACTGGATAGTTATCGTGAGCAATAACTGGCTCACTTCATCTGAATCTAAAGGTCAGACATCAACTTAAACTCAAATGACACAAATCAAATCCAAAGAAATGATGTATCTGTAGTCAGTATTTTTGATTGGATAAAACAACTGGATTTCCCCGTCTTGTGTATTTGTTCAGGGAGGTACTCTACTGTCTGCAGTGTTGTTTAGTACCTCGGTTTCACCTTATTCCTTTTGAGGAGACATACATCTCTTCTACCAACATCCACACACATTTTTGATCCAGTGTGCGAGCTCAAAGTGAACTTCAGCCTTTAGTCGAAAGTACACTGCTGTAAACAGGCATCAGAAATCAATGAATAAACATTTATTTAATCTTGTTTTCAAATTTCACAAATTTTCAACTTAGTTTAGCAGATTATAAAAATCTATAGACTTACATAGGTTAACTTTTATCAGTCACATTCATCAAAAGTCAAGTAAGACAAAAATGTCATAACAATGATTTATTTTGTGTTTAATATTAACATTTGGTGATTAACTGCAGCTTGTCACAGATGCAACACATGTGATGCATTATAATTTTGCCTCTTTTTTTTTCATCCATTTGGAAGTTGGGGCTGCAGAAATTTGTCAATGTAACCGATGATGAATGAATGAATGTGTCGACTTCATACAAACCAAAGTTTTTCTTCAGCATCGCTAAGCGATTACTAGACGCTGACGTCAGTCGTTCTTTGGTTCCAGGCAATGCTGAAGTTTTAGAAAGTCATGGCAGCTTCAGCAGTGTGTGACTCTTTTGAAAATGAGGTTCAGTGTAAACATTTCCAAAGACCCAGGACTTCGAAATTAGAGAAGTACTTCAAAATTACCAGAAAAAGAAAATGTGGATTGTAGACTGTGCAAAGCTGCGTTGTCACACCACAGCAGGATTCCGTATTTATTCTCTTTTTAGTTTTGTTGTTTTTCCACCAATTCCTCTTGGAAATATCTAGGGGGTTTTTTAGCTGATAAAAGTTTCACTTTGGCCAGTGGCTAGTGGTAATTATGTTTGCTGTTTGGTGCTTGGTGGTGGTATTGCTTAAAAAAACAACAAGAAAAGCAGTTGCGGGCTGCATATCGAAACTGTTTGAGAGTGGTGAGAGTGAAGCAAAACAAGAATGCTGTGAGACAGAAAACCAGAACAGTGAAGATGGAGAACTTATGAAACTTCACAGAGCTGAGACGAACTGCAGAGTCAGGCGGTAACTCTTTGTGGTTCATCACTGCAAGCAACCCCTTCCACATACACCTATTATTATCTATTATTTAGAGCAGCTTTAACATGCTCATGATAAGCTACAGGCATTCAATAGGCACAAACAAAAAACAGGCAAAGAAACAGTTTTTTCCATCTTTGGATTCCATATTGAAATTGCCATTTTCCAAAAGACACAAGCATAACGGTGCAAAACGACGTCATGAAACTAAAAACACTTGACCAACGGGGGTCAGTCCAGGTGTGTTCTGCACTGGATGTTTCAAATATTTAAAATAAAATGCCTACATAATAATTCTTATTACCAACACTGTAAGTGTGAGTTATTTCACACTTTGGAAAAGTTAAAGTGCTCCATTAAGACCAAAACAAATCAGAATCACAAACCACCAAAGCAATTAAAACCACAGACGGTAAAACAGGTGAATCAATTACAAAGTGATTAGATCATAAAACACTGTCAATAAAATGCAGACAAGCAGAGCAGCAGCAATAAACGTTCCACCTTAAAGCATTTTTTTCCCCTTCTACAACTGTTTCCTGTTTACCTCCCAGTGGAATTGATTTAATTTCCCCCCAAAATTGATTGAGATTACGAACATAGGAAGCCTCACTGCCAGCGTGTCACAGCTTCAAGACCTTGTTTAGACAAAATCCTAATTCTGCAGAGAGTGCCGGTGCCCCGGGGCCATGCAGAGTAGAGGAACAGGAGGTTTACATTTCGTGTTAAAAAACAGAGAGAAGGATACAATGAGGAGAAGTGAGGGGGAGGAGTGGGAGATGGAGACGGTGATGATGGAGAATTAGCGGGAAAAAAATCCAAAGTTCAATGGGGAAACGACGAGACGGCATGAGCAAGAGCAATCTGAATCAAAAGTGAAATGGATTCTTTTTTTTTTTTGGAAAATTGGGAACAAGGGACAATTTGAGAGCGTGATAAGACCCTGAGAGCAACACTAACAGAGACACTGTGTCAAATCTAGGGCTGATGTGTGTGTGTGTGTGGGTGGGGGGGGGGGGGGGGGGGGGGGGGGGGGGGGGGGGGGGGGGGGGGGGGGGGGGGGGG
>JAUYWH010000027.1:20709661-20747009 GCA_034779795.1 Ctenopoma multispine
AGAGACACTGTGTCAAATATAGGGGTGATGTGTGTGTGTGTGTGTGTGTGTGTGTGTGTGTGTGTGTGTGTGTGTGTGAGAGAGAGAGAGAGAGAGAGAGAGGGTCTCTGCTAACTTGGTAGCTGAGTACATTATGGCTGTTTGGGCACATTATCGGGCATTAGCTGGAGGAGAAGCCCTGAATAATGCATGGCCTTTATTTATGAGCAGAGTGCATACGTCTTCTGAAGCGCACTGATCCAGCGTGTACAGACACACACACACACACACACACACACACACACACACACACACACACACACACACACACACCTCCTCTTTTCCACTCATGCTCTCACATGCACATAAAATCACACAATTTGGTGAACCGACGACGTGCATATGCATATATTTCGTGGCTGTGAGCGTGACTGTGTGCAAATATATGTTTGTGAGAATGTAATTCATCACACTTGTGTGACTAACAACGTCTTTGACACCGTCCAAATTCCATCACAACATCAAAAAAAGTGAGCAGGAGGCAATCCTCAACTGTGCTCGCGTGCTCAACTAAATGGTCCAAACGTCTAACAGGGAGCCAGTGAGCCCATTAATATCTCACACAAGAGTCATATTCAGATGACTTCCCACAATCAAAACCCTTAAGTGTCATTTTTACGACTGCTTCTTCTCAGAGTTTTGTCACGCTGTGCAGAACTTTGCAGCCTCATCTGTTACCAGTTTTGTTCCAGAGTGTGATATTGTGTGACGTCTGTTCTCACAGAATAACTTTGAGTAGAGTCACATCAAATACATCATTGGCTTCAAAGACTTTATTTTCTACAAATTATGCACAGTTTTCTATATTACTGTGGACAGGTGGCATATTAGAAGATGGGAAAATGGTTTCCCAGTAATTTGTGGCCTGGTTTATATTATGAAGACAAATTAAAACAATTAATTATAGTTAGTCATATGGTGATAACATCTGAAGCCTCCAGGTTGATCTTCATAGTGTACTGTACCTGAAAGGTCAAAAATAAGTTGTAGTTATTAATGCTTCCCTTGATTCAGGGAAGTAGTGGTGTTTAAAGAGCTGGAGCTGTATGCCACCCATGCACTCAGGAGGTCAGTGTTAGCAGTGTTTGCAAAACCTTGAGGCAGGAGTTCATCAGCCCGGCAGCCACCAACCCGAGCTGTCAGGGAAACGCACACACAAACAGACACACACGGACATGGAGACGAGGCCGCCGCACCTGAGTGGCTTAGAGGTGACAAGAACTCCTGGTGACAGGCAGATGGAGGAAGCAAGACTGCACCTCCGTCCCCACACACGTGCAGAAATTATGACAAAGGAAAACTTTATGTTGTACTGAAAGATTTAAAATTTTGGTCGAAAAAATGGATCGTCTCAGTACATTTAATTAACATGTGTGTGTAAGGTAACTGTTAACTGTTGACATTCCCTACAAAAACCTTTGTGTTTGCAGTTTAGTTGTATAGAAATATATCATTCAGGGAAGCACAATTACTTGAATGCCCCCTGAATATACTAATATACTTAATCCTAGACGTGTGTGAAGTGTGTGTGCAGACATGGACGTTTTGGCCATGATGTGAGTCTTTGTTGTAGCGATCACAGATCTCAGCATTAGCTTTAGTGGGTACAGGATTATTGTAACTGATAGAAATTAGACTTGAGTTAAGTGATTTAAAATTTGACATGAAAAAAGTCAAATTGCTCAGAGGAGTGGAAATTTAATAAACCGCAATGCTACGATAACTTGCAGCTCCACTACTTAGGGTGATTGTGTAGTTTGTTGCAGATTCTACGGCTGCGTATTCAGTTTTGGATTCTGGACTGTTTGCGTGTTCAATGTTGTGTATTTCAACTCTGTCAAATTTTAATTACTACATTGATCCCTGGAGGGAATTTTCCTTTTGCCTGACCCGCTGCACACAGAGCTCAGAGTTCAGCTACAGAGCAGTCGTCCCGGGGCTGGCAGGGTTTCAGTGCCTAACTCAAGGGCACATCAGCAGGATGAGGTGTCTGTCAACACTCTGGGCTCCGGCCAAAGTTTTCAATTTGAAGAAATAATCTTCCCACTCGGTGTGAATGTCATCGTCTCCACCTGAGATAAGTCGCAGGAGGTTAGAAAATGTGTTGTTATTTAAAGAACAGTTACAGAGGTGAGATAATTTAGCATTTTGGCCACAACAGAGGTCACATTAGATCAGTAGCAGCCTTCAAACTCTCACGTCTGATCAATCATTGTGCCACTCTACTGATAGACCACACCTCCACCACCCTCCCACCTCCTGGTGTCCTGCCAATTCAAATCAATCAACCCAATCTCCCACATATCGACCTGCTTCGTACAGTAACAAAGTCATTACACTTTAATCCTGGCCCACTCCCAAAATTTAAGAAAACAAGGTCAAGGGGGGCAAACAGAAGGGCTCCAGAGGGGGGGGGGGCAACACTTTAGATATGTGGGGTGACCTTGATGGATTCCAGACAATAGTAGGAAGCAGGAAGCTTAAATCCCAAGCTGGGTGGGAATGAGCGTGTGTGTGTGAGGTTAGGGATGGCTCTCATTAATTTCCAGTTGCAGAGATGGCCTAAGGACTGTGTGTGTTGTGGCGTGAAAGGGGTGGTGGTGTGTGGGGGTTAAATAGGAAGGCAACAGAGCCATTTAAGAGTCATAAAGTGCTTGTTCAATCAGAACCACTCCCTGCTATGCAGCTCGTGTCACTGTGTGTGTGTGTGTGTGTGTGTGTGTGTGTGTGTGTGTGTGTGTGTGTGTGTACCTGTGTGCGCATACATGTATCTGAACGGGAGATAAAGAGTGACAAAGTGCATGTACGTACACGTTTCTGTGTATCTGGTAGAATGAGTTTGTGTATTCATGTGCGCTGTTAAGTGTATCTGTGTGTGTGAATGTCACACATATATGCGTGTGTGTACTATGTGTGTGCCGAGGTCTGGAAAGTCAGTGGGATGCTTGGCTCAAGGAGAGAAAGATGGGGAGAAAGAAGACACGCACCACCAATGGAGCACTGTGAAAATAGCAACACAGCAGATGCAGTGATTAGAGAGTAATTTGTCCGGCATTTGTCCGGTGTCTTTGTGCATTTGTCTGTGTAAATATATGTGCATGTATTTTCAACCATGTCAGAGTTTCTGCCTGATTTGTTGCACTCAGGACTGTATAACTTTCTCAGTTATACACTTCCTGATATACTTGCAGTTAGACTTCGTGAAACTGTGTAATTTGAAAATGATTTAATATAGAGATTAAAAAGAATGACAAAAAAAATTAATGTAAAAATGTAAATGTAAATGTAAAACTATGCTTAGGTACAAAAAGATAAACGCTGCGTTCATTTATGTTTAGCCACTGTTGGCCGGGGAAATGTTACATCATTCATCATGTACTTCGATGCACGGTGCACATTCCTCCTAAAGTTAGAATGTAGGATACAAAAGATGCCAAAACGCTTTAACTCTGGTCACGTCTAATAATTGTTTTGTGTTTTTGGAAATGTGGCACGAATGCAATAACATGCTTCTGGTTGACAGCTGGGAGTGAAGCCACCCTGCTGCAGAGTTTACGTCACGATAACCACAGGAACACTGAGCAAAGATTCAACCAGTGCTCTGACATTATTTCACTTACAGTAATTCTATTTTCCTATTATGGGGACTTTTGGTGTTCACACAAAATGTGAGCTCCTAAAAAATTGCAGCTAAAAAGAAAATAAAACCTAAACATAGCTGCCAGCCGGGGTATCTGTCTCTCTGTGTGTCTATCTTGACTTGACTGAGCATGTGAGGCACCAGTCAGACTAATCGTCCATTTTGGACAACAAAGCCACCAGCAGCCAGTTTGTTTTATTACTGTCGCTGCAGGGCACCGCTTGGCTCTAACACCACACCAACTGTGGCATCATCTGTAACCATCACCACCCTTCCTCCATCCCCTGATTCTCTCGCCACAGCTTCTCTCCCTATTGCTGCTTTTTTCCATCGTTTCAAATCTCCTTGCTTTAATAAACCTCAGTCCCTGGGGTTGACAGCCCAGGTGAGACGGTTCTAAACAGTCGTTGCCATGGTAAGCTAGCAGCAGGAGCCTAAACACACCTGATGACGCTGGTACATCATTTTTTGCTCTGTTTTTTTTCCATCTATCACTCCCTGTCTGGTCTTCTTTCCAACCTTCACATTCCCCCCTGTTACATAAACACCTTCTGCTTTTTTCCTGTCCATCACTTTGTTTTTCCATCCTTCTGAATGCACAGTTCTCTACCCAGATAATATCTGAGCTCACTGGGCCTTGATGATTTTGACCAGACACAACCTGTCCACCTCCATCTGTCAGCTTACCCTCACTCCAGACACCCATACGTGACACTAACATGTACAGTTGAATCAATGGTGTCTGTTTTCCCCAGAGCTCCTGAGGGCAGCACCCTAATCCTCCCTTCTCTCATCCCCCTGTCCTGCACCCCACAAGTGTCCTGCTTTCCCTCAGCGACAGTCAGGTTGAATCCACTTTGACAGGTCAGGCTCCTCTCACTGTCAGGCCAAGCTGTTGGTGCTACTTTCGCTGCGACAGAGTTCACATATGTTGTGTCTGTGACGGGCTGTTGACACATACGGATTCAAAAAGCTGGGAGAGTGACAGCTGCTATTCATTTGAAATGAGACCTGGATTTGCAGCCAGGACCCCTGCTGAGCGCAGCAGATTCAAAAACTACAGAGAGACTCAGTTTTATGCAAATATTCTGATGCAGAGCGATCATCTTGATTCCAGTGGAAACCAAATTACTGAGGTGTTTGCTACTCCACTCCACTCGACCACGAGCGGTTTAAACGAAAATGGAGGAAAAGCTGATCAGGAGGGTATCCAGCTTATCTATGGCATGAAAGACATGCCATGTCTAGATAGATAGAACTAAAATATACACTACATGTCCAAAAGTATGTGGTCACTTCGTGCATTAAACTGCAGCTAGAAAAGACAATTAATAGACAGGATTTAACAAAAGAAGCTGAAACAAAAACCCATACGCTCACAAAAGTAAAATAACGTGTTAGCCCACATTTAAACATTTGACAGTTAGGTCACTCTGATGTCCCACGCCACACAGGATTGTGAAGCAATTCTGCAGAAGCCCAATGCTCCTCGAGGGCAGTTTCATCTAGCAGTGACAGGTCCGCTGAGTGCATCTGACTGCACTGTGGGTTAGGCTAACCACACCCTGACTCCAGCTCTATTCTTTAAACACAGATATAATATTGACATTAAACATATCATCACACTATCGGGAAGAAACTGAATGAGCTCACCAGCATGTTAAGACACACTTAATCCCTATTGAATATTGAATGTGTTTGAAAATTATATTTCGTAAAAACTCTGAAATGCCAGGACAAAGCGAATGAGAGACTGAAATATTTAATAAACAGGAAGACTGAGACTTCATAAGATGTTTGTTGACAGTCATTGTGGCCCAGTAACCCACAGCTGACAGCAGAGATTATACACACAAATGCACACACACAGATTCCTGTCATAAAACTGCATTTCCTAATTACAGCCCCCCATTGACACGTCTGATAAAATAACAAACCTACTTCTTCTGTACACACACACACACACGCTCAATATTCATGCTCCACACAAACAGAAAGATCACATCAGAGAGGAGAAGGAGAAGGAGAAATATGTTTTGGTGTTTGATATACGGTTGACCCAGATCTTGGAGCGTGCATGGCTAAAGATGTGAGGGGGGAGGAAAAGGGTGTTATGCATGTATGAGTGCATAAGATGATGAGAGGGTGAAAGGGTAGTGGATGCAGTGATGCTCAGTTTTTTTTTCCCCTAAGAGTCTAATTTGACAACCAGCAGGGGGCTGATGGGTAAAAGATGGACAGACCTCAGTGAAGGTCAGACTGAGGCAGCTATCAATGGGGAGTTATTGATAACAGTCACCAAATACAGAAGAGGAAAAAACAGTCAAAGACTTTTTATTACATACTAATCTAATCAATAATAATGTGCATGTAAACTTGGCATCTAGCTGACAAAAAAAATTTATTCATGCCAACACATCTTAGCAATACAGCGTGTCCACTTGGATGTCACTGTTAATGTCAACATGCAGCAGTTGTCATATATAGGGTAATAATTGATTTATAGGAAAAGCCACTGCATTATTCTTACATCAAGCTGCACAAACCTCCATGCACACCAGCAGACAACTGCAGTGACATTATCTGTCCAGTCTGTGGATCCGGCGTCTCTCACAGTTTGCAAACACACTGACTCTTTTGACAGTGGGCTCATAAAAACAACAGTATAGTCTCTACTTACAGACAGTAATGATAAAAGTTTTAACGTCACATTGGACTTTGCCTGATTTCGCAGGCTTTGTGCCTTTTATGCTAGTGTCTACTGGTCCACGACACCCACTACGGTGTCAGTAAGCAACTATGTGTGCACGCGACTCATGCGAGTACGCATACATCTGCAGAGGAGCTTATGTACAGTCTTCCACATGAAGCATGTCTGACCCTTAAGCTTTGTGACTGTAAAAGCTTTGTACTGAACCCAGAATATACTGAGTGTCCTTGGTTGCTGACACCTAAGGAGGATGTAGATCGGTCTGAACCCTGTTGCAGTTTCACCTCCCTTTATTCCTAATACTGGGAGCTAGGATCCTTTTTGGTGTGTAAAGTAGTAAAGACAAACAACATAATTCATCATTTAATTTTGAGGACTGGTTGGTTCTGCAGTATCTCTGTATGGAAGCGTACCAGAATTTCAGTTGCATACATGATGCTAAGTTTTGGCAGCACAGACAAACTTCTGAGAGGCAGAGAAATAAAGAGAAACAGATCAAGAAAGAGGAAGAAACACTTGCCAAGAGCTACTTGGGCAGTTCTGTCTTTACTCTGAATCTCTCCTAGGAAAAGATCAAACCTTCCACTCGTGCAGGCAACATAAGCATCTCTCTCCTCAGGCTCAGCGCCTGGTTCAGGGTCCCTCGATCTACTCACATAGACAAAGCGCCTAGAAGATGTGAAACTCCTTGAGTTTGCTTCACATTTTCCTTTATTTCATCTTTCATCTAAACTATGACCTTTGAAAGACCTGGAAGCGGGCAGGACGCTTTGTTTGGCTTAAAAGTATTTTTGAAAGGAGAAAGGTGGACTCCAGTTGAGTATCTTTTCTGCATTCATACATCGTCAAACATTTTAAACCACCATCCAAATGTTCACTGTTCATTGTGCTACATCTTTTTCGTGCAAGAACTGAGGAACACGGGAACGAACGCCTGCGGTCGGCCCGATCTGGAAGCATGACCGATTCCCGTCTTACTCAGATGGCTTCATCTATTTTGATTAAAGACCCCCCTCCGAGTGTTGGCCATCTCCTCTCCAGGCGGGTAATGGGAATGGGATGGGGAACAGGACCAGCCTTGTTACATTTCCTTTGTTATTCAGAAAGGCAATCATCTCCATGGCTGTAATGCATGTGCGCTGTAATGAGTGAACGTGATTGGTTGAGCAGGAGCCAGGCGCGAGAATGTAGACAAACAGAAAACTGTGTGGCCGAGGTAGACGGTACAAAAAGACAAAAAAAAAAGACAAATGGCAGAGGAAATGAAGGTGAAAACAGGTAAATAAAGAAACAGGAAGGAGAGCAGAGAGTGAAAGAAAGATGGATGGGGGGGGGCTGAATGTAAGACGAGAGAAAGGAAAGAGGACAGAGAGTTTTATCTGACTCCCACAGCCTTGGTGATATGACAGACTTGGCAATCCAAAGCGTTTCACCATGCCACCCCCTACTAGGGACAATCTTCCTTGCTGCCTTCATACACACCCTCCTGCAGAGCACACACACACACTAACTGTACCTCAGCCCACCCTCCCTACTGCCCGTCTCTTCCCTCCCTGACACCCTGCGTCTCCTTGTACAGGATAATCCTTCCCTCCACCCCTCCAAATACCATCGCTCAGTAAAAAGATATTTCTAAGGGCCTGGATCGCAGGCAGTCGCACGCTGTGTTCTCGCACAAAAGGCAAAGGCACTGCACACATGCAGATGAGACGAGATGCACATAAATAAACACACACCCAAACTTATAAGACACAGGGACTCTCCCAGAACGCAGATAACAGCATCTGCCTTTCACACATAATTACACTCCACCCTTCCCCCCAATTCTGTTTTCTCTCCATCTCCATCTTCTTGAGCTTGCCTAGACACTTGTGTTTGTCAATATGGCGAACTCACGCATCATTGACAATCCTGGTATTGTTGTTGTTGTTTGCTCTCCCTATCCATGCTGGCTAATGTGAATCATGCCAAGAAGCAATGAGCGGGAAAGACAAGGACTTGCAATGACTCATGTGAGCCTCATTGAGCCGAGCTAAGAGGCTAACTCAGCGCTCATATGGCGCAGATAAGAAGAGTCGTCCATCTATTAAATGGTGCTAATGAAGTCTGCTATTTTGTGTCATTTACACCAATGAATACGGCTAGTTATAGCTTGTGTTGTTGTTTTTAGTGATTCACAGAGTGATACAACTGTAGAAAATAAATGTAAAAATTCCGTACAGACAGACAGACACGGAGCTGTTTCTCATTTCTAAATCAATCCTGTCTCATTTCCTATTCGTCAAGATTAAAAGTTAATTGACTCAAAAATATTTCAGGGCAGAAAGGTGCACTTGTGTTTTATTTATGAGCAGCTAAGAGGCTGCTGGAGGGCATCCCTATTAACACGGTGCTGGGATGTGCAAGCGGATGCACAAAAAACAGGCAGGGATGGATTCTAACAACTCGCAGAAAGAGTTAAGAGCAGGCTGAGGAAACTGAGAATGAAAGGTGGGGGTTAAAAAGGACAAGGAAGGGTGAGAGGGAGGGTAGGACAAGGTGAAGGAGGAAGATGAAGGTCATGAGGTGAGGTGGAAGCGAAGTGACTTGACAGCAGGGGAATACACTGGCTTACAGAGAAGTCACAAGGGAATCATGCAACCACTTAACACAAGGCATGTGTCTCACTGTGCAGCCCACACACACACACACACACACACACACACACACACACACACACCCTTCGGGAAAAAATATCTCTCCCTTTGTCTCAGTTCCTCAAGCCTAATCCACACACACATACACATAAAGTCGACATACTTCATACTGTGTTGGGCATCAACCCACAGTTTTTCCACTTCACATCAAAATGACGACTGTAGGTGCTCTGAATATGGTGTTCTTCCTGCCAGCAGCTATGGGACACGAGCGACAGAGAAGCATCGAAATCACACAGATTACATTATTGTCCTCGGACAGAGGTCAGCGTAAATCATTCAAAGCTCAGCTTTCTCTCTATAGTGAGGCACAGTCAAGATTTGTTGTGGTCAAAAATGTAATAAATCTGCAGTCAGGAAATACTGAGCAGAGCCAGGCAGTAAGTGTAAGCATGTAATGTCTGAGGTGGAAGTCAAAGAGCTTTGTTTTATCAAAATGCCTCCATGCTGTAGTCCATAGTCTAGTCCTATATTGTAGAAGAAACAAAAAACATAGTCAAAATAAGATCCATAGAAACGTTTTTAATGCCAACTGTGTAAACTCACAGATCCTGGACCTGTTGTGTGTCTGGCACAAAACTCACACTTGGTTTGTCACTAAGAAAAGGTCACATTAACCATCAACACAGCAAAACCTCACCCTCACCTCACCAATAGAAATAGGATATCACATCTATGTGCAGCTGTGATAAGGAAATATTTAGAATTTTAAACATACTAGTTAATCTAGTATTTCAGTATTAGATAAAATATTGTGATAGTCTACAGCTACAAAACCAACAAAGAAGACACTGATGAATGCAAAAAAAAAACAAACAAAAACACTTTTTTTATATCTTAGAATAAATCAGCTTCTCATTAGGTGCATCGCTGTAGTCACAAGTGAACCCTCACCACACCCATTAACACCTACATCAACCAACACGGAAACTCCCGTCCACAGCCAACAAGGGATGGCTAAAGTTGCAACATCGATGACGACAATGTCACCAAGCCAGGGGATAGCACATAAGGTCGGAGGTGCAGCGATGCTCCCCGAAGGTGCAATTAGTGCACTGCTACAAGAACAATGCAGACAGGGTTCCTCCGCTGAACCAGAACACTGTTACACTAATTAATAACTCAGTCACATCAGGGTGGCTTCAGCATAATAACAACAACAAGAGAAACAGGAAAAGCTCTGGGACCAACAGAAAAACAAGAGGAAAGATTTAGTCTTATGTTAACAAATGTGTGCTGTGTTTAAACAACAAAACAAAACATGGAACAGTAAAACCTGTTCCAATAACGGCTCAAATCAAATAGCATTAACAGTGCAGCTACATGGAGTTTAACTACAGAAAATGTTTCAGCTCTCAGACATCACAGTGTATTTTTTCTTTTCTCTAAAAAGAGTAAGAGCATCTTTCTGCATCACACTGGGAGAAATTAATCACATTACCTTTAATCGCCTTCAAGATAGACCTGTGAACGAGTACAAAATACATGACATACAAAGTGACCTCGTTTACCTCATGGGGCTTCACAGCCTGCACAACACTGCACTTGTGTCATTATGCTTTTGCATTATGCCTCCATCAACCAGTTAAATTTATGTCTGTCTAGACTCAAAATCTATCAATCAGTTCATCCAATATCAATATAAATCACTAGGGAGGACACTGAGGCACCTGTAGGTGTCCTCATCAGAAACAATCTGTAAACTCCTCCCTGTCACCAGTTTTAGGTGCAGTGGCGGCTGGTGAAATTATTTTTGGGGGGAGTTCAAACGCTCCACAGAATATATTGCAGGCATTCTCACAGAATCATCAATAAAATAAACATTATACCATTTTGTTATGAGTCTTCACTCCAAAAACTCTTCATTCATCAACACAAAAACGTAACGTACCATCATATTACTCTCTCAAAACGCCGCTCACTCGCTCTATCTCTCTCCACCCTCCCTTTAGAAGCATGCCCTGTGTTAACAATCAGACTGGACTAAATGTAAACAGACAATCTTTGGTTCGGCCATCAAACTACACATCTACCTTAATTTACATAACACAGAAGAGTTTTATATATTAACGCAAATTAATCTGGTTGCTGACAGCAGGAACACTAATCATTGTAAGACACGTAGCCGTTAGCATTTAGCATTTAGCTGCTAGTTTTCTGACTTTATCAGGAAAATGTATTAAATCCGTTTTACCTGTCTGAATCCAGACTCGTTCTTTTCCTCACAGCAGACAGAGGAGGCAGGAGAAACAAACCAAAGGTTTTACCAAAGTCTCAGGACAGACAAACAGTTAAACAGCTCTTCTCAGACCAGTTTCTGAAGAAATACCAAGCTTAATTTCTCCCTCTGTCCTGTTAGTTATTTCATTTTTGTGTCCACTGGTGAGGTTCACAATTTTTAATCATTTTCCTGTGGGGTTCTTCTGTGAAACAGTTCTTAGTACTTAGCTTCTGAATTAGCTTTCTCTCTGACAAAGTAGCTTCTCTGCCATTGACTGTAAACAAAACAGACGCATCGCGGTGAGCTTCCGGGTTAATTTCCTGTAACCTCGGTCTTCTGCGCATGCTTCGAGCGCCCCAAGGCTCTCCGTTACTTTGTATTGGAGAGGTTCCAGTGCGCATGCACCAGTTATAGCGTAGGTCTATGGTAAAGATTTCCGCGCCCCAAAGGAACAGGAAATACGTCACACAACCTTTCGGTCGTGGTAAATTAGTAAACATTTTTAAACTACACTTGAATGCAGATTACACACAGTACTCAAGGTCTGTATAATTTATAGATCATTTATTTAGATTTTAATGTTTTTCTAAAATTATTTTTTGTCAGTCCTGTCTTCTTCTTCCTCTTCCCGTGAGACTGGTGGGGCGGTGCCCCAGCGCCCCCTATTGACGGGCCGCCACTGATGTCACTAGGTGTCACTCTTGATAGCCTGTAGATTATTTTGATCATGTAATAAGCTTGTGTAAGACAGATTTGAAATAAGTTAACCAAAGCCAGTGTCCAAAACACAAAAGTACATAATGGACAAACTTCTGGTACATTACAATAAAAACATCAGAACAACTATCATAAGTGAGTGCAGTGTAACAAAGTTGAAGGACAGCCGCACACTGAAGAAGACAGAACATCATATTTTTGAAAAACATACACCCTGAGGAGCTACGAAGAACAACCGCAGCCTCTCCTCTGTGGTTGAGCAGCTGATCAGTTCTGTCTGAACACATGGTGATCTACGCACTTTGGTCAAGGGCAGATTGTTTAAAACTAAGAGTGTTTTATTATTCACTCTCTCTGAATAAATAGAATATCATTTGAACATTTTGTGGCTGTAAAACACGAACACTCCCAGAGTCAGCGTTGGCTGATCATGTGTCTGATCAGTTTGTTTCTTGCAGCAGATTAGACGTTGTTTGATGCTCAGATGAAACAAAACCATGTTGTGTGGAAGATCAGTTGATTCTTTTAATGCAGCTGTGGAAATGTGTGTTTTCTTAAGAAAGATTAAATTGAATCATCATCAAATAACCCACCTCCAGGAGACATATTGCAGCATTCAGACGTTCGGGATTCAGTGCAGCTTATCTTCTATACCGTAAAAGTAATTCAGCAGAACTCAGAGGGGTGTTAGCGCTCCTTGGGGAGACCCTAAACCTCATAACAGCATTAATTTTCAATGCATCTCTTCCCTGTCTGCTTTAGATGTAGATGAATATTTGAATATTTTCTGGTCATAATCACATAACAGCCCTATATTCGCAGTTGAAACCATTACTGCTAGGATTGGTACTTTATAAAATAGCATAGCTGAGCACAGAGCCACCTCAGACATATGGGATAATGAAACAGTCGAGCAAGCGAGCGTGCACGGAGCGACTGCTGCAGCTATGTGACATGAAAGGAAGCTACACTCTTCTAATCTGAGCGATGCCGACGCTGCATCCTCCCACTCTGAAAGGCAACATTTCATATTTTTAATGCTTTTTGTGCAGAAGGTTTTTGTTTGGGACACAGACAAGTTCACCTGTGTTCCAAATGCTGCAGTGTGTTATTGTATAATGCACATAATATTGTTTGGACATTTTATTTTAAGTGTCAGAGTTGCATTTTATAAAAGAAAAAAATCTACTACAGATTCTTCTTATACATTTTTCATAAAGCATTTGGGTTAATAATATGCACAGCAACCAATTAGCCATGGAAAGGATAACTAAATCCTAAAGACAAAAGATGTATACATAAGAAATCTCCATGTTAATCCTTTTAAAATACACTTAGATATACAGTATGTACAGAGTTTCTGTGGAATGAAGCAAGTTACCAAACAGTATTAAGGAATCAATATGTGCTAACACAGACTATTCTTTGAATTTGTCCTTTACGTTTTCATAATAAATGTTATGGATCGATTAATGCTTTAAGTTTAAGTTAGTTTCGTTATCTGTTTTTTATTGATATTTTTTTTGCTGTGTTACTGTGGGTATGCATTTTTGCTTCCTTTCTTTTGGAACTTTTCCAGGTCCTAAAAATTTGACCCATGTCAGTGTTTTATTTGGACATTTTTATAATGTGCGGACCACAGGAAATTGCTGTGGCAGAAGGCCAGGGAAATCCAATAAAAGAAAATACAATGCTGCCACAATAAGTGACTGCTATGGCTCCACCTATAACCTAGTTTTAAAAGCTACATGCTGTGTCTTTTCTATAATGTGTTTAAAAACATAAGATTAAGATCTAATTTCAGACTGTTTGTTTTATTTTACTGAACTTGAGCAATCTCTGTCCTAAGTTCCATGACATCTACATTAAACGGGAGAGCATAATATTTGTTTATCAGCAACATCTTTAGCAGATTTATCACTTTCCAGCAGAGTATTTCCACCACAGGAGTGAGGCAGCACAATCAGACCTTAAGTTTATAACCTTTTTTTTTCTTGGATCACAGGTTGTCCAATTGAAGAGCTCCCTCCTGAGGCCCCCTGCTGACTGATAACAAGCACAAGTCCGTACTAGTCTGTGAGGTGGATGAGTGTGTACACGTAACCTCCCCTCCACCTCTGTGTGTGTCTGTGTGTGTCTGTGTGGGCACGATGCTGTGGACAGTGCTACTAGCCCTGCTGCTGCTTCTCCTGCTGCAGACTCAGCTGTCTGTGTGCTTAAGGGAATTACGCACTGGCGGTTCCAGTTCCCCTGCCTACTCCTCTTCATCAACCTCTTCCTCGACCTCTTACAATGCCACCCAGCAGCGGCTGCCCGGAGCTATTATCATTGGTGTACGGAAAGGCGGCACCAGAGCCCTGCTGGAGATGCTCAACCTGCATCCAGATGTGGAAGTCGCAAAGGCTGAGGTAAAAGAGCATCATGTTCGTGTTAACTAACTGGGTTCATTTACCGAAGCAGTTTTGTTTTCTGAGTGAACTGAGTGAAGACATTTACTTGGAGTTTGTCTACATCACTCTATTGGTGCTTTAACTGACACATTCCTATTTGACAGAAAGTTCACTGACTCATTTTAGACATATACTAAGCTGAACATTGTCACCTCTGCTCTTCTTCTGTGTCTTATGACAGAACCGTTGAACTTGTCATGGCTAAAGTTACACTTTGCAGATTATAAGTTCACCTTGAGACTCATAAAATATTAAGAATTCCTGCATTTTAAACTTCTCAGCAGTATATGCAGAAGTTAAAGCCAGTGCCACCTGTTTCATCTTCAATATTTAATAATCAATATTAAAATGATGCTTGATGGTCATTACATTAATAATTTACAGTGTGAGAGAGATGATTCCTCAAAATGACTGCTCTTAGATATACTTTTCCTCACTTACTTGTGTACTTTATTTAATGTGGGTTATTGTTTTGTTGTGGTTTTGCTTTGCTTATTACTTAAGTAAAGGATTTTACTACACTTACCACCACTGAGATAATCTCAAATTTTCCAAAAGTTATTTCAGATGATGAAAAATACGTGCAGACAAGTCACTGAGAAAGACACTGAATCCCAATTTGCTCTCAGTGTGGGTAGTATAACGAGTAAGTCACTTTGGATTAAAGTGATTAAATGTAAATTTAGGGTACTGATGTCTTAACCCTGTACTTCTTTAGTAGAGTAGTAGAGTAACCTGTGTATTACTGAGATATAAATCAAAGATCAGATCAACAGCAGGTCTGAGAAAAGATTAGTTTAGGCAACGCACCCACACACACACACTCACACACTCACTGTATCTCCACCAGTGCAGAACGAAGATAAAGTCAGAACAAAGTCAGGTCAACCTACAGTATCTACAGTTGTCATGCACTTATGTGCTTATGAATGGAGACAGGCCTGTCCCAAAGAAGCTGCACAGAGAGAAATCCTAATCAGGGCAGTCTGAGGTGAGGACTGCAAAGTTGAAAAGCTCGCATTAGGGGATAGATTGGTTTGGACAAAATGGGGACAAAATGAAATGAGTTGAATGTCTTTTAGATGGTAAAAAGACGTGTCACTATAAATTCTTTCAGCACCAATAAAGAAAAGTTTTCACTGCATCAGGAAGTGTCATAAGACTGAATTTTTTATTTACACCGCTCTGCTGTCTGTCCCTCCATCAGGTGCACTACTTTAATGTAGAGGAGCACTACCGCCGAGGTCTGGCCTGGTACCGAGCCCAGATGCCCTTCACTCTCCCTGGTCAGCTGACAGTGGAGAAGACTCCCGGCTACTTCGCAGCCCCTCAGGTTCCTGTACGTGTCTGGGACATGAACCCTGCCATACGCTTGTTGCTCATTGTGCGGGACCCAGCTGAGAGGCTAGTCTCCGACTACACCCAGGTCCTCCACAACCGCCTGACTCGCCACAAGCCCTACCAGCCGCTAGAGGAGCTCCTTCTTCACAAGGGCCACATTGACCCTGGGTACAAGGCACTGCAGAGGAGCCTGTATCACCAGCACCTGGCCCGCTGGCTGGAGGTCTTCCCCAGAGAGCAGATCCATGTGGTGGACGGCGATGCACTTATTCGGGACCCTTTCCCTGAGCTGAGAAAGGCAGAGAGGTTTCTACACCTGCCTCCCAGAATCAGTCCCAGCAACTTCTACTATAACACCACCAAGGGCTTCTACTGCCTCCTGTCTGCTGGACACGACAAGTGCCTGGACGAGTCTAAAGGCAGGCCGCACGCACCACTGAGCACCCAGGCCTTTAAGAAGCTCTGTCGCTACTTCAGGAAGCCCAACAAGTTGTTCTTTGAAATGGTGGGGAGGTCGTTTTCCTGGTGCTGATCCACTGGTGAACAGCAACCGTGGAGAGAAAACACCACAACACATTCAGGGACTAAAAGACAGAAAGAAAACTGTTGTTTGTGTGTGTGTGTTTGTAGATAGATGGAAGGATTTTAGTTCCAATAAAGACATAAACGTCCCTTGTTGTTGATACCTACTCAGGTATAAATGTGGCCAACAAGAGCAGCAGTGACAATGTTTGGAGAATTTAAACTGCTCACGTTGAACATTTGGCCAAAGCAAACTTTTACCACGACCATGCTGGTGCCTCCTGGTGAATAAGCTCACTTGAAGAAGCTATGACAACCGTGCCATACCGACGTCCAGAGGTTTGAGACTGAAGCGAGAGCTGACTGCCTGATAATGCTTTGTTGTGGGGTGTTAAATGACGATGAGCGGAGTTTGAAGTGATGTAGGAATAGAAAAATAAAGATGGCTGAATTGATGATGAATTGTTGCACTATGAACTTTAATTGCTTAAAATGTCAGTCGAGGTTCGATGTACACGACAGAAAACGTGTCCTTTCGTAGGAAATTTCTCAACTGCTGTAATATGTTTCTGCATTTGTAAAAATATTTCTGTTGACTCATCCTGTTTACATGCTTCTGTTAGTCCACTAGGCAGAGTTTTAGATGTTCAGTACGTATTTTTTTAGCTCTTTCGAAATAAGCCGCATCGAAAAATTGGTTTATTTTTACTTTCAAGACCAATGTAGTACTATCATTATTTTGTTATGTTTTCTTAAAGATGTCCTTCTAATAAATGTGTTCAGTCCTAGAGTCTCTTATCTGAACCCAGCTCTGAGGTTTGAAGGGTTTATAACATCAAACATAAAGACACAGAGTCACTGACAGGCCTCTCTGAAAGCTCCTCTCTCTCTATCAGTGGATGAAGATGCTCTTTGTCAGCGTCTATTTAACATGTTCTTTACATCAAGGATCAAAGCGAGTCTACTTTGCTTTTCGACATGAAGTTATACCTGTCAGGGGATTACCTCGAGTTTCAGCACCACGCTGTAACAAATCACACCTGCAGGTCACCTGAAGGGCTTCATGTGTCTGAATCTTGACATTATTTATTCAAAGCCAAAATGGATTTCTGACTTTAAGTCATTTCACATGGATGGACTAGATGAGACAGACATGCCAGGATGTCAGGGCAGAAAGTTGAAGCAGTAGGATTAAGAGACAGGCAGGCTGTTTTTTTTAAGCCAGATACTGCTTTAGTTTTATGTAAGACTTCAAGTCAAGCATCAAGTCAACACACAATCTACTAGAGAGGGCGTAAGGATAAACACAGCTAAACCAGGAACTAAAAAACAGATTTAAATCTACCTTTGGCTGCATCCAGTGATTATGTGCTTTCATGATCAATGGAATATTATCGATTATTTTCTTGACTAAACAATGATATTAGATGTCTGATTAAACAACATTACATTTAAAATGATATAAAACTGAGAAATTGAAAAATGATTAAATCATTAAAGGTTTTTTTTAACAATATCCAACTTAATTAGTCTCATTATCATGAGACTGGAGTTGAGTCCAGTCTCACTCACTGTTCTGTTCTACGGTCTGCTACGATCTGCACAGCCCTTCAGGTATTAGTCATTATCAAATTCCTGTAAATAAGATGCTGCAAAACTTAGATCATTGAAATTCTCTGGTTAGAAGGACAAGCCTAATTTAAAAACCTTTAGAGAACAAATATCAGGCTGCTCTGTGAGTCTACTAGCAACACTTGTTAAATAATTTGACTCAGTCCACATTATAATAGCATCACATGTTTGACCAGTACCAGGCTAGATTCTATGCAGCTTTCTTCATGGTTGTAAAGATTAACTTTTTAAAATGAGTAAACAGGGTTAGTTAAGCTAATGATGATGAGGATCACTAATAAAGCTTTCCAAAATAAAGGTTTCTATTTATCAGTCAAACATACCGCTACACGGTAAGCTCTAATTACCCCGTTAGACTTAGTTTGTGAGATAAAGTGTGTCTCAGCTGAAAAAGTGAATTGGTTCTTTAAAATGTTATTAATTCATATTTCACCACTTAATGACAGTGGACAAAATTCATTTTACAAAGCTGGTGAACAGGTCAGCAATCAATTGCCTGTTTACTCATGCAGCTTAAATGGTGCAACATTAATTAATTAATTAATAGTCATTAATCTGGTCACTTAATGTCCAGGAATTAAGTTTGGCTCTGTTTTGATCCCTAACGACTTCTGGAGTAAATATGTGGCTGTGTAGCTGCAGCTAGCTGCTAACTTTGTCAGTTTGATGCTGCGTACAGTTTAAAGAGGTTTGTTTTCTGCTGCAGGAAAGTTAAGTAGTCGTCATCAACAAATTTAAAATGGACACTAAACTATCAAAAACAAAAGAGACATAAAACAACCAAGAACATGCATTAAAGGACTGAAAAGGGACATGGAATGACCAAATAAAAATCTCCCTGTGGGGGTCCTATATAGAGAGGAGGCCATTCACCTGCCTGCACCTATAATCTGTCTGTGGTTGAATCATAACTAGGGAAAACATTTCTGGATTATTACCTTAGACGTTGTCACTGTTTGGTGCAGTGCATTTCAGGCACCTCTTGTTCTCTGCAGATGAGAATAAGAGCTGAAGGCTGACCTGTGGCTACCACCCTCCCTCTATCCTCAAGAGAAAACTGTAAAGACAGAAGGAGAGAGAGAGATATGTAAGAATAAACAAATGATTCTCGCTCTTTGAAGATGTGAGGCAGCTGCATCTTTCATGTGTTCCCGCAGAGCCTGTCGTTCTGGACAAAACATCTGACAACACGTCTGGTGTCACGTTTGATTAGAGAAACATTTACTTCGTTTGCTGGAGTTCCTGAGTTTGCTGCAGCTTCGTAACTTTGTCTTGACCCGAGTGTGATTCTCAGCATCAGCTTCGCTGTAGAAGATGCAGCATTCTTGCTAATCTGCAAGATTAAATATTCTATTTTGGTCTCATATTTGATGCTAATCAAACCGTCCTTGTGTTTCTGCCCTGCAGTTTCCAGAGAGAGATTAAGATTTGTTTCTTTCCCTGTTCAAAGATTAATCCTAATGACTTTCATGATGCCCTGACTTTTCCAGACCTTGGTGGATTGTGATGGAACTTTGGTTGAGATATTCAGCCCCTGTAAGAATCAACTGTGAAAATGTAATAATCATTGTCTTTCTAAAGAGCACAAACAACCAAATTAAAGTGCAGCCTTCCAGTATTTTAGTTTATTATTAAATAGCGGCTAACAACACCCATGTCACGCTCAAGCTCAATGCTTTGTGTTCAGTCCTAATAAGCAAATAACATTCAAACGGTCAACATCATAAAAAACATTAAGTAAGGAGACCAGTGTCTCTGTGAGGATGTTAGTATGCTCATGTTGGCATTTAGCTTCTTCGGCCTAAGTACACTCTGACAGAATGTGGCTGTTGACTCACGGTGATGTTTCTACAAGAAACAGCTGCTGACGCAAATGAAAAAAAGACATACAAACACAGGAAAGCAGCAGCAGCCTCACTGACCCTGTTTTCCTTCAGCTACATCTTCAAAATACATCCATTCATGGCTGATAATTTGTGACTGAAATGCAAATATTAAATGAGTGCGACTCAGATCTGAGGTTCTCTTATGTAAGGAAAACAGGCCAACTGTTCTGTTTCAGCTCCTCTTGCAAAGGTCAGTCCTCTTACGGTCACTGTCAGCACTGAGCTGAGCCACCACGCACCCAATACACTCCATTTATCAATCGAGTCATTATGGAGAAGGAGAAAAACGTAGTTTGACTCTGTTAATTTTCTGTGAGTTAATTACAATTATCTTATGTGATTTTTAAAACAAAGAACCACTACTGAAATTAGGTTTTACGTATTTGTCCTTAAGGGAATCGTTTCTCACTTGTTCTTATTCTTACATGAGAAGATCAGTACCACTAATCTGTCGACTAAATTCAAAGCTGCAACCAGAAGCTGGTTAGCGTAGCTTAGCATAAAGACTGGAAACAAGGGGAAACGGCTAGCTTTGCACAGTGGGCACAGTGACTTCTTGAAGTCCTACAAGCATAAGGGAGTTATTATGCTGAGCAAAAAACAGAGTCAGGCAAGCTCATTTCTACATTTCCTAAACTAAACAGACATGACACTGACTCTCAACGTGAAATCACGTCACTTATTTCCAAAAATGCTGAACTAGTCCTTTAAATAAACCCATCAAACAGATACTTATTGTGTGAAAAACAAAAACAGCTGGGGTATTCCACATGTTGCAACACAATGAAAACAGTATCTCACGATCTAGTTTTAGAAAATCTTTCAACCAGCAGAAAGTCGTGTGATTTCTCAAATGATTGGAAATAGCAAAATGTTTGTTCCTCGTGAGTGATGATTGCAAATTGAACTCCATAACAGGATGGAATAATTTTACTACTTCACTGTTTGCACTGAGAACTTTCACATAACTTGCACTTGTCACCGATTAACTTTCATGTGCAAAAAAACAGGACTTTTAGCACTATTGTTCTTTCTCTAAATATAAAAGTATGATTGGTTGTACTTTGTGCTGTACTCGTATCTCAAAGTGACATCTTTCAAGGATTCAGCTAAATAAAGTATATCACAAAGCTGTCACAGCAAATCTGGACTGTCCTTGCTCGTGTAAATAAAATGGCTACAGGAATCATGCAGATGTGCTGCTTGTTCAGATGACTGCACAGATTTCCTGTACAGTTTGGCTCCAAAGCTCAGTCCAGCTTTAGGTCACTCCATATAAACTCTTCTTGTCTTCTGTATGAAAGACAAAATGCTTCATACACCCTGAAATCAACAGCACCCACTTACTCACCACAGCACAGTTTGTCACAGCCTGTGTCAAACTCAGAAGGTCGCCATTAACTTGGGTTTGTGTGAGTGCGTGTTCGTGTGCAAGTCGTAGGAAGTGACACATTTTAGCTAGCCCAACTAATAAAGAGTGAATATATGTACAGTAATCTCCATTTTCCTGGATGATTTTTTTTACAGGGCTTCTGCTTTTTGTTTTTGGACTTCAGCAGAAGCCTGCAGCAGCCTGGTCGGCACATGCCTGAGTAGCCTTGTATTTCAGTATCATGTGACATGTTTAGAGAAACATGAGGTAGATGATGCTTTCCTTAGGTAAATGCAACATGAACGATTAATGTAATGTTCGAATTTGTGGACTGAAATAGTGGCTAAAGAGACCACTGGAAAAAAGCACATTCATTTTTCAGTGTGTACTGTTATTTTCAGTAAGACTTACAAATCTTAATTGATTTAACGTCACACTCTCCATCAAAAACAATTCCTCTTGATCACTCGTCACTGGTTAACTTATATTTTGTAAACCAGCAATGTTCAAACTTGCAATATATCAGAAGAAAATATATTAACAAGCACAACCTTATGCAGTATTACTTATTTGTACATAATATCAGATGATGCCATCTTGAATTGTAACTTCATTGATGGGTTTTACAAGTTGGTGCTGCATATCTCCTTAACCATCTCAGTGAAATATTATTTGCAAGTGACTTGATGACATTGCATGAATTTAGCACATTTTTGTTCCACAAGTATGAAATCATTATTCATCTGTGATTTATAATGTATTTAAGGTCAACAAACCAAATGCAATATGAATTTCAAATTACTGGCTACTGCTCCTCTTGGTAAACATTGCACGGTGGAACATTTTCAAGATTTTTCTTTTTGATTTCCTAATTTTCTTTCTTCAGAAAAGTAATATGTATAAATATACTGTATATAATCCATTTTATCTTGTTTTACGTTGAGACATTGGATGTAGTTACATGCAGAAAAACAGGGCATTGTGTGTCAGTGGCTCCCCCTACTGAGCTGCAAGACACATCCTGTGGTAACTTCTGAATATATCAAACTAATACTAGATAAATAAAGCCATAGTCTGCTCAACAAAAATGGGATGCCAAGATATTTCTCCTTTTCTAACTAAAGTTAGCATTTTTTTGTCTACAGTTTAAAACACAGAAATCACATAGTGTGACTAAGTCATAAAAACGCATTTCTGTATGTTTTTCTACAGAACATACATGATTTCCTCTTTAAATATACATATTTAAAAACCAAACTGAAAAACACGTTGCAGCTTTGTTCATGTATTGTTAGTCACAGTCATAACACCTCTTACAGACATTTACAAAATTACTGGTTTCGAGTCAAGCCAAAGATAACATGCAAAGGGTAATTATTCAAAGATAAAATATGCAAAGTTATTTCCCTGAAACACAGCTTTTAAATAAGGCTGCAAGTTCTTTACTTGGAATACCGAGTCTACTTTGAGAAACTTCGACTTATCTATACAGTGAATGCAGCAGGTAAACAATTGAAGCACTGATGTCTGATCTGATCATTTTTTAAAGCAGATCAGAGACACATCTTCTCCATATATCAGGATACTGACTATTTCCAGCGGTGATATGAAGTTCTAAAACGGCAGGACAACTCTCACTCTCACCTGAGGGTCACGCTGTCAAATGAAGTTCAACACTTACCACTGCTTTTAACACCAACACAAAACACTATGGCAAGCTGCAATAGGTTTGTATCAAATATTTTTCATTTTGATGTAAAAAATTAAACTTTTAATACATCACTTTGATCGTGCAGTTCAAAAGATTACAGTAAGTCAAAAGGAATAAAAGCACCATCTTACAAGTAGCTGTTACCTAATTTTCTGTCCAAAAAATCTCCTTAAAAAATTATATTACAGTAAATATTGTAACTTCAAGAAAATAACCACAAACAAGTTTTTTTTATATAAAAAATGGTTTAACAATTTGTTTTTCAGTATAAAACATTACAGAATTGCAGGCCAATCAAACAAATTCACCTTCACCATCTGAAATAATCATGAACTCCCCAGTCAAACGTTCTACAACAACATATAAAGGGTCTTTGACGTTAAGGGGTTTTCTGTACTTTATCTAGTTATGGGAAAATATAACAACACAAAGCCTAACAATCACTCTTCGTTTGCTATAATATTAATAATAAAAAAGAACAAATGTGAACTCATGGTCCGATCAAAGTTCAAGCCCCCAAATTTCTGGTCAATGTGGCATCTATGCAGTCTTCTGCTGGCCCTTCTTTCCAATGAGGGATTTGTGGATGTGGGGAATGACACCTGAAAACAAACGGGGGAAGAAAAATAAAAACATTGACATGAATTATTTTATATAAAAGTGTTTGCGATCAGTAGCATAATGTACAATCAGCAGAAGCAATCATAATGCAAAAAACCGAAACAATGTAGAAACAAGAACAATGCATTTGATTAGTCTGCTCACCTCCTCCAGCAATTGTTGCCTTAATAAGAGAGTCCAACTCCTCGTCACCACGGATGGCCAGCTGCAAGTGACGTGGGGTAATACGCTTCACCTTCAAGTCTTTGGAGGCATTACCCGCCAACTCAAGTACCTGGAACACAAAAAAAAACAGTGAATACACACTCATAAAAACAAAAACAGCACACAGTGAAACAGTGCAATACTGCATTAAGGTTCAGTGTAAAATCAAAACATGCACAAACTAGTATTTACTTCAGCAGTGAGGTACTCAAGGATAGCAGCACTATACACAGCTGCTGTGGCTCCTACACGACCATGGCTGGTTGTGCGAGTCTTCAAGTGCCTGTGGATACGACCCACTGGGAACTGTCAGGAAACAGAGATTACAGCGGTTTAAGTTCAACAAAAGTAAGAAACCCTCTCTGATGCATACATGCACCAAAACCACAAACTGAAGATTTACCTGCAGTCCAGCCCTCTGGGAACGCGACACTGCTTTTGCCTTGGCTTTGCCACTGTCTTTTCCTGCCTTGCCACCAGCCTGCGTGGGGTAGATTTCAGGAAAATTACAACTGGAAACAATTGGTAGCCTAAATTCAGTGAAAAAGCATAAGTGTGTGGGGATGTAAGATGCAAGGATAATGCTCTATATAACAATTATAAACAGCACTTCGCGTTTTCAAATTAATGGTCATGGTGATTTCTAACTCAAATGTTAGCGGATGATGTGGTAAACATGTTGGAACTTCCCACAACTGTTCAGAGTCATATCAGCAGGTCAGTGTGTAACGTTACAGTAACCTGGTCCGGTCATCACTTTCCCGCCAATCAAACATTAAAAGCAATTTAACAAAAGGCGACAACGGTACCAGTTACTGGGTTACATGGATAAAGCTTCGTGATAAAATGACTAAATACAAACAAGTAACAGGGACACATTCGGACAAAAGCATATGAGAAGCGGTCAGAAGCTGCCGCCGACCCCGCGACAAACAGAAAACAGACGCGCCGATTTAGCCAACTAAGTTTTCATTCACGGTTTTCAGAAACAAAGAAGTTGACCTCACAGAGTCACATGGACCAGAGGTGTAGAAATCAGAGCGTGTTTTAATACACTATTCTTGTTTACAGACTTATTATGAAAGCACTTGTGGTTCAACTACTGACTAACTGTAACCAACCGTTAAGTCAAAGAACTAGCTCAACTTAGCTTGCTAGTGGTTGCTAATCCACCTTTAATAGGCTACACCAAGTCATGAAACATTTGTACAACACATTTGTACAACACTTGTGCACAAGAGGCCGCAGCCAATATTGTGTTGCACTAAAAGGAAAGTAGATTAAAAACCCGAAATTCTCACAATATCGCTAATGCTAACGTGTTAGCTGTCAGTTAGCGCTTTAGCAAGCTTTTAAACCACACACCTTTTGCTCGAATTTCCCAGTTCAAATTCAAAACAGCACTTTCTACATTAACTACATTACAAATACACCAACACCACTGGCAATGCAACCCACATTAGCTGAAGCGCACATACCATTTTTGAGTATCCTGAATTGACTGAAGAACTGAGCGGATAGCAAACAATTTCGGCTCCAGAAGCAAAGAAACAATAAACCCTTTCGCAAACCTTTTGCATGCGACCCCTCGTGGGAGTCTACACAGCCAATCGGAGCGCGCATTGTTACTTCGAATCTCTATTTCGACCAATCGGCAAACGGTTTGCAGAACGTCTGCCCATCCCCCACTCATCGTGTCTGCCTTTGCGCACGAAACCAACAAGTAGGCGGGAGTGTCCTTCCAGGGGCATCCATCCCAAAAACGAACAAAATTCACAATCCAGAGGCCGCGGTCTCACATAACTCTTGGGTTTCTCATTCTTTCTAAATAAATGTTTTTGTACCGAATGTATTTGGAAGCTCATTATGACAGTGACTGTATACATGGGCACATCCCCCAAAGTAGATATAATTACATGTACGTTAAATACTGACACGGAGCGCTGTTGTGGATTGTAAATACAACATATACTCGAATGTCATCGACAGGGCGGTTATGTTTCGTTGACAGGCAGGATAAGTGGCGAATGAAAACACAAGGTGCTTAGTGATGTTGTGATGGGCAGCCTCAGCGACCAATCACAGCGCAGAAACCAGCGTCCGGTTTCCTCCGCGAGCTCGGTAAGCAAGGGGGTGGGTGGGGGTCAAAGATACGCAGAGAAACGGGCTGCTGGTGGCGAAGATGGCGGATGGGGACAGTGGCAGTGAGCGCGGAGGCAGCAGCAGCGGCGGCGGCGGCGGCGGCGGCGGCGGCGGGGGTGGAGGCGGCGGGTTTCAGCATTACCAGCGGGAACCGGAGACCCAGGAGCTGGCGTCGAAGCGGCTGGACATTCAGAACAAACGCTTCTACCTTGATGTGAAGCAGAACGCGAAAGGCCGTTTCATCAAAATCGCCGAGGTCGGCGCAGGGGGCTCGAAAAGTCGGCTGACTCTCTCTATGTCAGTTGCGGCAGAGTTTCGCGACTACCTCGGGGATTTCATAGAGCATTACGCCCAGCTCGGGCCTAGCACCCCGGAGCAGATCGCGCAGTCATCCGGCGGGGATGACACCGGGCCTAGGCGGGCCTTGAAGAGCGAGTTCCTGGTGCGCGAGAACCGAAAATACTACCTCGACCTGAAGGAGAACCAGAGGGGTCGCTTTCTCCGGATCCGGCAGACCGTCAACCGAGGCCCCGGCTTCGGAGTGGGAGTAGGTGGAATGCCGGGGGCTGGCCTACAGGCCGGACAAACCATCGCACTCCCGGCCCAGGGCTTAATAGAGTTCCGCGACGCCTTGGCCAAGTTGATAGACGACTACGGGGGTGATGAGGAGGAACTGGCCGGCGGCGGAGGGGCCGGGGGCTACAGCGAGCTTCCGGAGGGCACCTCGATCATGGTGGACTCCAAGCGGTTCTTCTTTGACGTGGGATCCAACAAGTACGGAGTTTTCCTACGGGTGAGCGAAGTGAAGCCCAGTTATAGAAACTCTATAACGATCCCCTTCAAGGCGTGGAGCAAGTTCGGGGGAGCGTTCAGCCGCTACGCCGAGGAAATGAAAGAGATCCAGGAGCGGCACCGGGATAAGATGTACGAGAGGAGAGCCGGAGAGGAGTCCGAGGGCGACGACGTGGACGACGATTGATGGAGAGGTGCTGGCTGCTTGTGATGAAGCTGACAACATGATGCAAAAGCCTGGAGATAAACACAGAGAGAGAGAGAGAGAGGAGAGAGAAACGACTAGCTATTCTGTGCATGACGAATCGAACTTTAAAATGCTAAAACAAAGGAGTAAAATAAAAAAAAGTATATTTGACTGAGAAATTACTGTCTATATAAGAGAATCGTGTTCTAAAGTTTAGGTGGATGTTATAGCTAAATGAGTGCGGGCTGCAGAAGTAAGCCCATGTATGAGATTCCCCATTGACAAAAAAATATATAAATATATAATTATATATATCTATATATATTGATTGTCCATTTGATAACCTCACACATGTAGCCCAGCAAATTAAGTTTGACAGTGCTCAAGATACAGCAGTAGTTTACCAGTCCCACTTCCTGGTTGATATCCAATGGTAAGAGCCCACCTCGAGCTGACCTTTTAGTGTGTGATGATGATGATAATAAGGAAGTGTGAAACGTGTGACATGCTCAAACCAGCAGGTGTGGAGTGGGAGTGGGCCGGAGCCCCTGCATCACTCGCCGTGGCTGCGTGTGTGTTTTTTTTGTCTGAAGTGACCTGTACAGACAGACCCCACGACACCCGGAGCCACGGTCTCAGCTACAAGAGTGGGTGGGGGCATCCTTGGCATCGCAGGACATCCTCTCAGCCCAGCGAGGTCCCGTAAGGTGATCTGTTACAAGCACACGACTCATTTGGATTCTCGAGGCAATCCAAATGAGTCCAAATGACCTCCTCCTGCTCCTCCATCCCCTCTCTCTCCCTCCTCAGGTGCTGACCTCCTGCTCTGTTAGCAGAAGTGTGGGAGAGGCCTGCTCACACGTTAGCTTGTTTTGTCTCAGGGCTGACAAGTCTTGTGTAATTTTTGCGGGTTATATCAGCGTTACCCGTGTGTGTGTGTGTGTGTGTGTGTGTGTGTGTGTGTGTGATCCCGAAGAGGGTTCTGGTTGTAGATCTGGTCCACCGTTTGAGACATCAGTGGCAACTGATTCCGACTCACACGATGCAGGGCCGCATTTGACTGCTGTGACCTTTCCTTTTTGTTTTAAGTCAAAGGGGATGCAGTGAGCTCAGGCCTCTAGCACTGGTCACAATTTTTGTTTGAGTTAAAGCTTAATATTGCCGGGCTTGAGCTATGGTCTCAAGGGAACTGACCTTGCTGACTTGTTTAGGGTGCACCATTTGGATCCTTTAATCTTGAACTCAGACCATTAACGACTGAAGCGATATTCAGTCTGATTGTAAGAAAAATTAGGTGCTTTTGGAAAACTAAAACCCACAATGGGGTGCTGTACCTAAAGGAAAAAAAGAAACTATATATAAATATATATAGATATACTGGAAGAGATTTACTTACTAAAAATCAAGTATAGATAGAATTATTTTTCAAAAGAGATATATTTAAATATGTCTTAGAAATATGAGACATTAGATAATGCTGCCTAAAGTGGCTTATTTAAAACACTAAACTTGGATGCAATTGTCCAGGGTGATATTTCATACCTGCTTTTTTTCCTAACATTTCTTTTTTTCCTTAGAGGAAATAAAAAAAGAGTAATACAAATTGATAAATAACAGTATGTTATAGCAATTTCTAGAGACGACTTCTTTGAAGTAGTTTGTCAGCAAACACTCAGCACTCCAGTTCACTTTACAGAGCATCAAGTTGTCCCCTCGTTTCAGTCCACCCGTTTTACCATGTTTTGTCACATATTGGCTTTCCATCAATTGCCATACGACGCAAACATAAACACCTGCAATCATCAACAGTTTGTCTTTAATGCTCCTTTTTAAAATAGGATCTCTTTTTTTTTTTTTGCATGCCTGCTCTTACGCGGAGCTGCCTTGTGTTTTTTTTCTTTTGCATACTCTGATTGCTGTATGATGGTATTTATCCATTTTTGAGAGATGTTTCAAGTTTTATTTAGGTATTGCAATGGAAAAAAAAAATCACTTTTCAGCCTAATAATAATAATAATAATTTTGAAAAAAAGCCACAAAGTACCTGTGCTTTGGGGAATGTCACTTTCATTGTCCCACTTCCTTTGGTGTGTAGACCTCTCGTTGAATTTTACTTTACCCACTTCAACACAGCAGAGAAATGCCATATGAAAAAACAAACACCTGGGAGCAATAGTTTTTTTTCTTTTCTATTGATATAATATACTATATATAATATTACACATGAGATTGAACTACATCCTTCTTCCTGTACTGTGTTACGTGAAATGGCAGCTGTTTCATGTCATGTGTGTTCTGCTGTAATATTCTACCAAGTTTCTTTCAACGAGAAATAAAAAAAAAAAAGTTTTTGCTCAGGAGAGGTCTGGTCTTTTTATACTCACACGATCAGTTCAACACCGGTCTTATAATTAATCTTATTTTTAATGAGTCAGTGAGTCTTGTTGTGTGTCATAATTCAGTGATCAACCAGTTCATTGGTTTGTGCATAAAACGTCAAACACTAAAAAGGAAATCATGAGTTCATATGGTTTGATTCACCCAAAAGCCAGATATACGCGGTGTACTGCGGTGTCACGCTAAAAAAGAGATTATTCACAGTGTAAGAAGCTGTAACCAGGCAGTTGTTTTGCCTTAAAATCATTTAAACGATAAGATGAGAATCTAATTTGGTGCAAATTCTGCTGATGTGTACTCTGATGAGTAAATCAATCAACTGAAGATTTCAGCTCTATGAACTTTGAATCTAACAGATAATTTATTGATACCTAGATACCTACATCTGCACATTACAGCTGTCACTGTGCTGCTATAATGTGTGGAGCCCCCACGCCCCCCACCTGTGATGATCAGTAAAGTGTTATGAATTAATCAGAATCTGTCTGATGGTAACTCTGCTTTAATATATTCATATATTTAGAAAGACATGACATAATTTAATGACTAGGTGTGTTTCCACTTATTTCATCATCTAAATCTCTACCTTTATTTAAAGCAGGCATGTCCATAGTCTGGCCAGATTGTATATGCCCCCCAGCTTCAGTTTTATTATTGTAAATGTCTTGCCAAAACTACAACTAAGTGGTTTGTGTGCTGTGATAGGGCTGCCAACTTGCAATCCTATGTCCTCTGATTCCCCTTTTCTGCTTTTGTTTCAACCTTCACTGTACTTAATTGTCTCAACACACCTGATCTGACCTGATGAATGCTATTGATATCTTTGATAGGGGTGGGGTGGGGGGTAAGATCATCAGAGGACAGTGAGGTCAAACACAAGATCAAAGTAGATTTTTTCATCAGATGCTAACGTCACTTTTCACAAATAAAGGTTACACAACCACAGCGTTTATAGCTGAGCTTCAAAAGGGAAACAAGACATCATCAGACTGTGTGTGCACCATCAGCAGTGTGACTGTGTGAACGGGGTTATGTACATGTAAGCTGACACACAAACTTAAAACAATGGGCTATGATTCAAAGTCGCCTGCGCTCATCTGGTTGAGGTTGTGTCATTGTATTTTATTATTTGAGGCTTGGTGCTCGATCATGGCCGGGTGATGTTTGACGTTTTTGTGCTGACAACTACACATTAGAGATGCAGCCAAATGTGGAGGAGCTCAGATATCACCTACAGTTTGTGATAGTATCTGAGAGGTACTTTTAGAGTACTAAAAGTAACATATAATGCATAATAATGTTTTCATACAGTGCTCAGCCACAACACTTAAAACCATCTACAATAACGCATCATGTTTTCTAAGTTTAATCACACGTTGAATGTAAAACCAAGGTAACAAGTAACTTGTCCCATGCAGTCATGTCCATCACAGAATTATCATTTAATCTGTTCAAATAAATTTAAGTGAATACTTTTACGAATGGTGTAAATCATGAAATTTCGTCTTAATTCCCTCTATTTAACATTTATGTATTTAAACATATAATAAATGGTTTATAATACAATTATTATAACACACTACACGGCAGTTTTACAAAGTGAACACAGTTTTACACAGCTGTCATTAATCTTATTACCCTGCATTCTTTATCCAGTAGACTTCTTCTTATGAGTACACACAAAATTTGGTATTGATCCGATACCTGTAGATGTTTATGTCTGAGATGTGAGAGAAGCGGGATTTGCTCAGGAAATACTACTTTCTGATGGAACAGTCATATCAATCCTATTATGCTAGTATTGATCTCATACTATTACCAGTGTTGGTATCGATACAATCGATATTTGGATCAATACACCCACACAGGAGTAGAAGTACATTAATTAACAGCACATTTAGACAATTTAGACAATGTTATATTTTACATATAATACAATAAACATGTATAATTATTAATTAGTTTATTAATTTATGTATTTATTTCCATTAATTAATTAACTCATTGAACATAATACAACATAGCATAGCATAACACAAGGTTTATGAAACTACATTACTACTACTACTGACTGGCAGACTATACTCTTTGAAGAATACAGCTGTATAGGGATTATAAGTCATTACTAATGTACAGGGTTTTTTTCGTTTTAACTTTAACTTCTGCTGTGATCTACTTCAGCTGCCAGACTGTCACTGTTCTAGATGTTTCACCAAAATCAGTTTTAGCTGAACTGCTCTGGGATTTGTTTTTGGATGACATTTCTACAAACATTGGATTAAACTAATTACCACCCTCGGAAATTTGTTCAGAGCCCCCATCAGTCTAGTTCATCTTAAGTTAAAATTCATAATTCGAAACTGAGCTTTTCAATATGACAATTCAATTTTCAATTTAAAAGAATTGTAACTTTACAGTTTTGGCCACAAGGAGCCGCAACAAACTCACAGCAACACAGACTGGAAAGCATGCAGGTTTTTTTTCAAGCAATACACACCCTGTAGTTATGCATCATCTGCATCGTCCTGAGGCTGTGTTTGTGGGCACGTAAAACTTCATCCAGATCATTTAACTCACATCTGGACTGGACAGTATATTGGCTAACACATGGTATTTTGGTGAAAGAGAGTTGAGAGACAGAAATACAGATATCTCTAGACTTTATTAGTCTGCTGAATAAAATCTGCTGCCATCCCATTGATTCTTTAAGTTATTTTTGTCTGTGTATTCTGGTGCCAGGCAGTGAACAGGTAGGGTATAGCTAATTAAGATGAAACAGTCCGGATAGAGCTAATGATGTTGTTGCACTGAGAACAGGGAGATTCATCTGTAAGTGCATAAAAAAAACAAATACCTCCACACACTTCAGATTGGTCACATATTTACTTATGTGACCAATGTGTATATTTCACATATAACATGTGACAAACGTCTGCCAGACAATTCACTTGAATTAAAAGAGTAACATCTAAATAATTTGTTCAAAGACAGATTAAAAGTGGGCCAAGCACAGAATCTTGCACTACTCCATTGTAAACAGTAAACCAGTTCATTAACTTTCATACATTACGTTCTGCTGGATAGATAATCAGTAAATTAATATATTGTTTGATTAGACAATCCTAAGGAACCTTTATTGCAGTTTAATGCTTTTAACAATTTGGCTGAACAACTGCTGCACAACATAGTTCCGACCGTAAAATTGTGAGATGCAGAATTAGTCAGTGTGCATCATTTAGTGTAAATATAGAATCTAAAGTAGCTTTTACAGTCACTCTGAAGTTATTTATGTCTACATCTAATGCACCCTGTGAAAACACACAGTCATGCCTAATAGAGTGACTATATTCAGACTGTTACATGATTAATCTGAGTAATAACTAAATTGTCAGATTATATTCACCTTTGATTCTTCTTAAATTCATTCTCACTGCAGTACAGCCGCGGGAACACCTGCTGTAAATGCTGACCTTGCTTTAAGTGACTAATGGAATGCCGTCATGCCCTGTTCTGCAACACATTGTACTGTAGAGAAAAACACGTAATTTTATGAACAGGTTTCAAAACATCATGATTACACATGAACTTTGTGTAGAAAATGTGAGAGGAAGAGGATGAACAATAACAATACGAGGTAAAACATTTTGTGCCAAGAAAAACTTTCATAAAATCTCCAGTTTCACAATCTTGATGTCGAAAGCTGCTTTTGTTTCCATGAACCACTTTCATCAACCGCTGAGTCGCTCAGCCTTTGTTGAAGCTTTAACATCAACAGGAAACTCGAACACAATGCAAATGAATGACCTCTAAGACTAATACTCCTTCATTTCCCAAAAAATAAAGCTGCTAAATAACTCTATTAGTTATTTAGCTAAATAACTCTATTAGTTATTTAGCTGTAGCTCCAAGCTAGCTGATACCCATATTTCCTGACAGTGTTAGATCTTTAAAAAAGCTTGTTGTCTGTATGGTGTCTGATGTCACCACGTTTTGTGATCTACAGCGCCCTGTGAGGATGATGCCAAGTTCTCTGCTGTGTACTCCACCTCTATTTTCCATCGCAATTCAACCATGTACACACACACGCACAATTTACTCCACATAAACAGATGTCATTCCCTACTGTCTGTTACACCCAGCCGCTGTGAGCTCTCAGAACACTGAGTGTGTGTAGAGAGAAAAAATTAAGAGGGACAAAGCATTAATGTGTGTGAGTGATAGAGAAAGAGGACAAGTCAAGGGCGCGTAATACCATGCTGAGCTGTGTGCCAGTGAGAGAGGGGGATTATTTCACTTGGCCCTGGTGTCCTGATGGCCTGCCCCAGAGATACGAGCCACACTAAGCTGCCTATCCATCATTTAGAGCAGGCGAAGAGCAAGAGAAAGAGGAGGCTGTGGATCTCTGTGAGGAGGTCGACTGTTGAATACACCTCATCCAGCCTCTCACAACCACACACACGCTTAGCTGAATGAGTGCATGCACACATGCTGCCCTCAGTAATGCTGGATGACTACGATGTCTGTGAGAAGTGAGAGTTCATTCATGCTTTTTGGTGTAATACACCAACTACTAATCAGCTAAATATTTATTCAACAGAAACCAGATTCAAGAAAATTCTGCACAAAATGATGAAATGTGTTGACAATGAAAAAGCGAAATACTAGTATACGTATACTTAGACTTATAAAATTAACCAAATAAATAAGTCAATTAAGCCCTTTCTGTGAGTAGTTCAAGTAGTTCAACAAACTGGGAAGTAGTCTAATATGTTTGCATAAGCAAAAGCAGCACAAAAAGAGTGCTGGTGAACCCCTGCTGAGCCAGCCGAAAAAAATCCATCTGCAGCTGGTTTGCAAAAGCGGAAGAGACAAGTTGAAAAGTATAGACTAGTAAAGATAAAAAAGGAAAAATTATAAATAGGGCAGAGGTGATGTCGTCTTTCAAGTTTAGGAATATGATACAGTTAAGCACCAGGTAACCAGGGAGACTGGATACGTTAAATGTGGACCAGAGCGGCCGGGGATCCAGCGCATGCGGAGGAAATATCCTATAATGGAGAACGAGGGGCTTCTGAGCTATTTTTAGCCAGTGTTGCCATGTGTGGGGAATGTCCTCTGCTCTAACACTAAGGCAAAGGTACGTTTTTCCTGTGTGCATGATACAGCATCATCCTAATCCAGCGAATAAATGGAACAACTGATGGGCTTGATTTCACAGAACTGGACGACCGAGAGATGCAGCAAAGCACATGATGCACACTTTCCACATTATCAGTTACCTGAATCACTTTTCTTCTCTTCCTCTTATTTAAACATTAGTTTCAGCTTACAATTGTTTACAAAGCAACACTGTCTTTCTTTGTTTATCTCTTCGCTTATTTCCCCATGTACATAGGGAAATAGTGAGAAAAGTTAGACAACTGCTGGCAAACAGGAGACAGTTATACAATGCTGCTAAGAAACAGTTACAGCTTATGTCAATCTCCACTCTTGTTGGTTTTTTACACAGTAGATAGACATGTTATTCTTCATATGAGAGTCCATATGTCAATTACAAATACATACAGAAAGAATAAAAGATAAGGAAGCCTACTTATGTGTCACTGATTTTGCAGCATCTACCTCACATTATGTCACATTTTTAACATGCATAGATATTTCAGCCACAGTGGCAATAACACATTAATGCCACATGTTCGCAGCAGAGATCAAGCAATGGCGGCAGGTAAAATCGAAGCTCACATCACAAAACCCAAACCTGAAATCTATCCATCAATCACGAGTCAAAAAATCAGTTTGTTTCAGTTTTTTGTTGCAAGTAGTACAGAGTCTCTGGTATCTATCCTTAAAGGTGCCTAAGCTACAGGAACATTTCTCAGCTATACAGTATATTATAGAAATTAATGTATCAAAATCAATATTAATACTAATTTCATGAAAAGCAACTGTATTTTATTGTTTAGTACTGGATAAGGTTTTATTTCAGCCTAAATAGCTCTAATTTGTGTAGAATAAATGCAGATTTTTCTGTCACCTATTTGAATCATCAAACACATTCAGAAGTAAGGAGACATTCGCATTGCGTGCAATACAGATTGGATTGTTCACGCAGAACTGGAAGGCTAATTAAAATAGTATGATACAACTACTGCTCACCTTCTTTGTTGTTTTATGTTGTGGAAACCTCCCGAAGCAAACAGAGAAACTTATCTTGTCACCCTCCCTGTCTGATTAGAGGTGACACATCAAGGTGACTCATCGTGTTGTGTGACAGATGTGAAAGTCGAATCCATTTCTTAAAAAGGAGAAAAATATTAACCAACACTGACGTTTATACATTATGAGCATACAGCTGGTACATGGTGTCTGGCAAGCAGATTTACATTTAAGATGTCTTCAATGTATTTCTGACTAGTCAAAACTTTAACTTAACTTTAACTTTATTAATCCCAGAGGAAAATTATTTAATTATTAAGATATCTACAACTACATTTTGAGTAGTCAAAAATCTAATTAAAGGTATCTGTAATTACATTTTGACTAGTCACAATGGCTTGTTGAATTGTAAAACCCATTTAGGATATCTACATAGGATATATACAATTCAGTTTAGACTATCTCTAATGTGAATTAAGTTGGAAACATAACTAGTTAGTCAAAGTAAATGAAGTAAAATTAATTCTGTCGACCTAATAAATGATAAAACGGAGCAAGGACCAGTGTTTAAAATCACGTGACTGATCTGATCAGTGATCACATGTTTAGCCTCATGTCGTCATTTAATTGTTGGCTTTCCATTCCAGGTGGAGTCCCGATAACAACGTGGGCTACATAGATAATTAGTTTTGGAGAAAACCCGGGCTGATTAGAAGAGACGGCATCCATCCCACTTTGGACGGTGCAGCTCTTATATCTAGAAATATGACCGTGTTTATTAGACCTCCTAAACCCTGATATCCCGGAGTGGAGCCCAGGACACAGAGTCGCAGTCTTACACGCCTCTCTGCAGCTTCCTTACGTTTATTTGAATTCTCAGACTTTCTTCTTGATTTTGTTCTTAGTACAGATAAAAGTGATTAAAGTGGGTGACTTTAACATTCATGTAGCTGTTGATAATAAACCTACTCACAGATTTAATTATACCCTCAATCTTGTTCTGACTAATGGAGTAGAAATGGAACATTTAATAGCGTTTCCCCAAAACCCTTTGTTGTCTGACTCTTTCTTAATAACATTTAATTTTAATATAATTGAGACAACATAAAAAAAAAACAAGAAAAAAAAAACACTACAGTAGATGTTTGTCTGAAAATACTGTCACCAAATTTATGGAATTGATTCCATTATCTTTTAATCCAGTGACATACACAGAGGGGAACAGTAAACCTAACTTTACTTCTGCACATGTTGATTATATTGTTGATAATGCTGCAGCTTCTCTGCGCACTACACTTGATACTGTTGCCTCTTTGAAAAAGAAGGTAGTTCATCAGAGGAGGTTAGCTCCATGGTACAACTCACAAATCCGTAGCTTAAAGCAAACATCACGAAAGTTGTAAAGCTAGAACCCGATATTATTCCTTATCAAGTGAGACAAATAAGAACAACCCAGGTTCCTTTCAGCACTGTAGCCAGGCTGACAAAGAGTTATAGCTCTGTTGAACCTATGATTCTCTTATCTCTCAGCAGCGATGACTTTATGAACTTCTTTACAAGTAAGGTGATAACAACTAGAGAAAAAAACATCAGATCCTCCCTGCAATTGACATAGATGGACTCACTTGTCCAACAGCTCTAGATTTGTTTGGAAGACCTTAGTCTTACTTAGACTGCTTCTTTCCTGTAGCTCATATGGAGTTAATTTCAATAATTAATTAATCTAAATCTACTATTTGTCTCTTAGACCCCATCCCAACTAGACTGCCACTCTAGATGATATAGCTGTGACCTCAAGTGCTACTGTGAGGAATCTCGGAGTCATCTTTGATCAGGATATGTCATTTACCTCCTACATAAAAGAAATATCTAGAACATCCTTCTTCCACCTGAGGAATATTGCTAAAATTAG
>JAUYWH010000027.1:20763335-20785554 GCA_034779795.1 Ctenopoma multispine
GGTTTCACCTCACACCTACCTTGAATAGGCTCGTTAAGTGAAACAAAGGCAGGGGATTAGTGTGGGTAGATGTAACCCCACCCCTGACCGTTCCCCCTGCCCCATTGAGTGGGTCGTTAAGGGTGTTCAACTTAACGCAATACAGCCTGCACTGCAGGGAGATAAATTTAAAAAACATGCTGGTTGACCCTCCCATGATTTCCTGGATTATGGGCTGATGAACTGTGTGTCTGACACTGTGGTCCGTTCCTCTTCACCCTCTACACCTCAGACTTCAGGTACAACTCAGAGTTTTGCCACCTTCAGGGGTTCTTTGATGACTCTGCAGTTGTAGGATGTATTCAGGGTGGAGACATCACAGAGTACCAGGGAGTGGTAAAACGAGATAGCAAAACAATCTCCAGCTTAATAGCAGTAAAACAAAGGAACTGGGCGTACTTGGGCGTGTACTTAGACAATAAACTTGACCGGTCAACTCACACAACCGCTTGGTACAAAAAGGTTCAAAGCTGACTGTATTTTCTGAGGAGGCTCAGGTCCTTTAACATCTGCAGCACCATGCTGTGGATGTTTTATGAGTCTTCTTTGCTGTGGTTATCTGGGGCAGACACTAACAGACTGGACAAGTTCAGGAGGGCTGGTTCAGTTCTTGGTGTGGAGCTGGACCCTTTACATGTTGTATCTGAGAGGAGGATGATGACTAAACTCCTCTCAACCGTGGACAATCCCTCACACCCGCTTCACAGCAACTGGGCTGGACAGAGGAGCATGTTCAGCCAGAGACAGAACGCCATAGGAAATAATTTCTGCCTGTGGCCAACAAAGTGTACAACTCCTCTCCTTTAGGTAAAGGTAAATGTTATTATGACTACTGTTATAATCACATTTAGAATTAGATAACCCCACTACATTATACACTGACTGATTTGACCAGAAATTACATAGTTTTTATTCATTTTTATTACCTATTTTTGTTCTGTAAATATCTATTCTGTAAAGTTGAGTATTTAAGTATTTGTGTTGATATTAATCTTTTCTGCTTATGAGTCTTTCTATCTGAACGGAGAGCTGCTGTAACATGCCAAAATAATTTTCCTCTGGGATTAATAACATTTTTTGAATCTTGATTATTACCATAAGCTCTGGATATCGCACAACACTGCATATTTTGCACAGTACTCTGCCTCTTGCACATTCAACCTGTTTACTTCCCTAATTAGATGATTTTCGGCTGCATTTAATCAGTGCTATTAAAATGCGGGACACTTGCACAGATTTGTTTTTCTGAGAGTTTATGCATGTTTAACAGCTGTTTTAATTAGCTTTTTATTCTCATTTCATCTACCATCGCAGTGACAACATACAGTACAGTCCATACCTCACCTGGGCTCCCTCTGTTCTCCTGCCTGCTCTGTATAGATGAGCTAGGAGGAGAAGTTCCAGCACTAACACTATATTTTTTTTAACTGTTTATTTTTCTTAATTTTACTAACTGTTCGCTTTAAGTAATAATAAAATGCATCCTGGTTTCACTTTCACCGCTGCACCCAAATAACTCCCATTCATTTTCAATATCAAATATCAGCCATTTAATTGGCCAACTGATCAATCAGTCACTAGTAAAATGTTTCTACTCTGAATGTCATGGATGTCTTACCTCCAACACAACACGAACAGCCTCTTTAAACATGGGTAAGACATCGAGGTTACCCTCTTGCTCCATGAGACGAGCCTTACAGATCCAGTATTTGGCAAACTTTTGGGACACCACTGGCAGCCGTTCAAGAACCTCTTTTATCTGGTCTGGGGGGCAACCCTGTGGGTGCAAGACAGGCTTAAATCAAATTCGTGTAGCAGAAGAAGTGGCACCCATATGCTCCAACCAAACTGCTTGTTGTGTGGTCAAACAGCTTCTGACAACACAACATATGGCCGGCGTGGAAGCTCTTTACTCTGACTGTGTGACATTGTGTGGACGATTACATCAGATTAAATGAGACTAGAAAAGAAAAATCCTCACTCAACCACACATACATCTCTAAGTAATTTGATGCAGTCAGCCAGGGAATGATCCACAGCACAGATTAGAGTTTGTGCGTCATCTTCCTCCTTCATGGCACTCCAGAAAGGCTGGGGTACAGCCATAGTGCGTCTGACCTGAGGTTTCACTGACATTGGGGGACGTTTGTAGGAAATTCCTTTTGCATCCCGCCATTTCTGGAGTTTTAACCTTGAGGGGAAAAAAATACAGAATAGAGAATAGAGGGTACATTTTATTTTACCTTCTAAAATCCCTGACTTCATTGAACAGGAAAAGCCAAGAAACACAAAACATGCATGAAACTAACTTGTCATTTTTTCTTTGTGACATTTGTATAATATGGTATCAGAAACATAATTAATTGGTCACAGTGGGTTCAGAAGTAGAAGTATTACCTGTAGTTGTACTTACATTCTTTCCTCCCGAGCAGAAGTCTGTCTCTTTCCCTCTGTCTGTGAAATGACCCTGACTGGGACCTTCGGTGTCTTCATGTCTGCGGACTTTGCTGTAAAGCTGATGGTCCTGGGTGGCTGTGGCTTGGTCTTTGACATCACTGGAACACTAGTCCTTTTCTTATTTGTTTGCTGTGCAGGGAGATGTGCAGAACCGCATCCCCTCCTACTTTGTATCTCTTTATATTTCGTAGTTTTGTCACCCTGCTCAACCACAGCAGCTCGCGTAACCCTCTCTGATGGCCGCAAGGATAACTGGGAGATCGCTTTGCACACGCTGTTAATTTGGTCACAGTTATCCTCAGATCGCTGTTTCGTGGACCTGTCTGTGGGCTGACCAGCTGACAGATTTGTTTTTGACATTACTACTTTCCTCTCTGGCTTAATAGGCGCTGCTTTGCATTTGGAGGACACGGATGTTGATTTCTGTCCACTCAATAATTGATTCTTACAAGGTGGCTGAGAATGTTTAATCAAGAGAGGTTTTAAGTTTGTTTTGTTCTTATCTTGAACGGTTGATCTTTGAGGTCTTGCTGTCAAAGTTGCTTTTCTCTCATTAACAGGGTTGTTCACAGCAGTGGTAGAAACTATTTTCCTCTGCACCACGGCAGACCTCTGGGAAACAGAGAGTGATGATGTGGTGCGGGATACCACCTTGTTAGTAACAGACGTAGTCACATTAGGTGCTGTGGCAGAGTTGTGTGTTAAGTGTAAGGTTGAGTTTCTTGGCTGAGTGATTGCTGGAACTAATCCTGTTCTTGTTTTGACCATAGGACCAAGACTCATTCGGACACTGGCTGAGTTCACTGGAACTGACAAGGCAGCCTTTGTGCTACTATTAAATCTGTTATTTGATGTTATTACAGCTGTGTGACTTACATTTGAAGAAGTTTGGCATGAAGCTCGCTTTGTTGTATTAGACTGCTTTTTGAAATGGGTGGCTGCATTCAGGATGGAGTTGGAGGAAACAACTGTGTATGTGCTTCTGAGCAGAGGGTTTTGGTTTAGACTTGGCTGTGCTGCAGCTCTGGTTGTGGATGGAAACTTGGCATTCTGCTGTCCACTAAGGTTTACATTCACTTTGTTAGTGACACCAAATTCTCTTCTGGCAGAATCTTTTGTAGATTGAGCAGTCAGAGATTTAACTTTTGTGCCATCATATCTGACTTTTCCTGATGGCACCTTATTCTCTTTCCCTTTAACAACCTGTAAAAACCAAGTGGAAAGTTGGTAAGACATACCTCAGTACCATGCCTAGTTAACTCTGATACTCTCACATTTCTACACTTTTTGTCTGTGGAAATAAAAATATAACAAAGCCAGAGATAAATAAGATAATAAATCTTCAGATATCTTCAGTTTTTACACACTTTTTGTCCTGGATATTTATTTCAAATTGATCAAGTGAAAGAATTAATGTTTTTATTATTAAAAAAAATGGAATCTCTCAGGAGCTTGACTAATTTCATGCTTCACATCAGGATATAAAACAAGCACTCTATGGACTGTTCACACATACTGGGGCCATACTGGTGTGCAGGTATGCCTTTGCATACCTGCACACCAAATCCAGGTCTGCAAAGCCTATTAAGCTTATATTAAGATTCTAAATACTTTTATGAGCAATTTTCAGTTTGAATTTCAAAACATTTATGATTGAGTGTAGCTTGACTTCCAAATTTAGTTATGCACACACCCACACCTACCATTGTTGCTGACACAATAGGCTTCTTAATTGGATAATCATCACGGAGGTATGCCCTGAGGAGTAAAACTTATTTTAGGTAATGTCACCCGGATACAGTAAACAAAACATTTGATGAAACCCACTGGTTGATATTTGCGATTTCTTTACTTACTTAGGGTTGGGCAGTTTCAGCTTCCCTTTCGTTGCCAAGTATTCCATCAACTTCTTCTTACGCAATTCTGTAACAGAAAAAAACAGGATCTCAGCTCTCATTCCAAGAGTGACTTTCCATTATATTCAGCTGCAAACATTTTAGAATGATTCATCGCCACAAAAATGATTTAGGCTTAATACGCAGCCACATATTAGACCTCCTAATGTGCCTGTGCACATGCAATATACTTAGTGCAAGTGCAGAATTCTGCTACACAAAAATACTTCTCTTTAAGTCAACTTCAGGGGGGAAAACTGACAAAGTTATCAGCGGGGGTCAATCGTTTATCAAATCAAACTGTGGCCTGTTAATTAAAGTCTGCTAATCTCGACTGCAGATAACTTTGACCAGCCATTCGTCTTGAGATAATTGTCTTGAGTTAATTTGGGTGACAACTCAATGTCGGAGTTACTCGTAACTGAGCAGATGATTCCACAGAACCCTATTGCCATCTGGCTGCAGTTTGATGACACAAAAAAAATACATTTGGAGGGGAAAAGGCTTCTTACTGAAGCTGCTATTAACGGATTGGTTTACCAGAGGGGAACTCTGGTCCCAGATATATGAGCTCCCAGCTCCCGATTGTAACAATAACACAAATATTAATATTTAGTAGGAAGACGACAAAAGACTCATGTTGTACAATCCACTGTGGAACCGGTTTGACTTCAAGTTTGTGTAACATCCTCGGAAGACTGACAACGACTCTTACTGTCTAGAGCCGCCAAGTAAATGAATATTCGAGACGGTTGTGAAATTATTTATTTTTTTAGAGAGCTGCGGAGCCAATGTGATTCATATCGGCCGTTACTGCAGCTGAAAGTGGTGTAAAAATGTGTTATCTGCAATATAGTCTGATGGAAACTCTACAGTTTATAACGAGCTAACGTAACGCTAGCTCGTTACTGTAACGGCTTGTAACGTTAAACTAAATTACATGTAATACTTTATACGTTATTGTGCCTTTTCGATAAAACTAAAGTCCGTGCTTTTTAAAAGCACATAGCACAACTTTAAACTGTGCTATATGGAAAACGAAACCTTATGTTTATAATAACATTCGCGTCAGCACGAGTTAACTTAGCTAACATGACGCTAACTGTTTAAGCTAGCTTTACTCGAATAACTCAGCTCGCTAACCTTTTCTGGATGGTATCGATACTGTCTCTCCTTCCTCCATTTTTGTCAGAGGTATGGTTCTTCTCTCGTGTTTGTTCAGATTTATAATAAACCTTTTTCTTTCTTTATCGTAGTAGCTGATGATCCGTTAAACGTGCTACATAACAACTGAGCTCGAAGATGCGATTTTGAAATTGCCGGGAGTGAACGCCTTCTCTTCTCTGATTGGACGGTTTGAATTTTTATAATTCAGTGCGCATGTGCACAACTCTTACTCCTATTGGGCCAGCTATTGTAAACAATGGGTGTACGTAGGCTGCTTTCTGCATGTGTGAAATGTGCACATCCATTCATTCATGAGCTCAATAAAGAAACTATAAATGTTCTGTGTTATGTCAAAGGACTAGGAGAAAAGAGAAAAACGTCCTCTCTGCTGTTTGTGATATTTTATGTATATATGGAAATAGTTAGAGTGCAACTGAACTGGGGGCACCAAGACACAAAAGACAAAACCCATAAACTGCTAAGGATTCCTGGGGTAATGTCTACCCTGAAGTCATTTCTCCGTGTTTGAGATGTCGTTAACAAATCCTGAAGCAGCAAATAGACAACAAGTCCAAATAAATTACAATTATCATTTTATTAATGGATTACGTCACTGCATGTAGAAAATGTAAATAAATACATATAAAAAATATATATTTATAAATAGTTGTAATAAAATAATAGACACAAGTTTCATATTCACCACCTAGTGGTGAAACATGGCTATGTCAAAACACTAAGCATTTCATATGTACGTGGTACTTACAGTAAAAAAACAGTAGTAAAAATCATGTAACAATCCATCACTGTATTTCTTACGATCATTATGTTCAAAAGAGGATTAAAAGGATCAATGTCACAATGAACTCTGAATCTGGATGGTGAAGGTTGTGCAGCGTTCGGCAGTCTGCTGGCACATTTCTACTTTGTTGTCATCGTCACTGTCTTGTGTGCTGATGTACCAGTCAGGGAAACGGGCAGACATGAGGGTGCTGACGTTCACCCCGGTGTCGTGCTTGTAGAACAGAAACCGCACCATCTCGCTTTCTGAGATGATCCTCGACAGACTGCTTTTGTCCTCCACAAGCTGAGGTGGGCAAAAATAAATGTCAGGAGGTCAGGTCTGATCATCACACTGGACAAAGGCACTAACTCAGAACAAATGTAAACTGATCTATTTAGTTCATGTTCTGGCTATGGACAGATACATTTTCTTTTTCTGAAACATGGCCCTGAGTTTACTCTTTAACAGTACAACAACAGCTGTGATCTGAGTCGTCTTTATATGAGTTTCACGTAAGAATTTTACCTCCAAATGCAGGGTTGGCACCGCATCGTCCTGGCGGCATGACAGGTACATGTTTGTGCCTTTGATGCACAGAGCCACGGGTCTGCCCTGGTTGGGGGGTGAAGGGTGCAAGTAGGTCGCCATGTTCAGATAAACTGAGGAGAGAACAGAGGACACGGGTTCATGTTAATGAACAATACAAAACTTCAGTGATCAGACATCTGTTTGGCCTCCAGCCAGGCTTCAATTCAGATATTAGTGTATTTACTTATTTATTTATTTTATTGATACCTCAAAAAGGCAGCATGGAATCTCATCTTCCATCACTTTCAGCTTAAAACATCGCTTAAACAAATGTCTTATCCCTTAATTCAATCATATCAAGCATTCACATGTAGTAACGTAACACTGCTGATCACCTTTGCGGTTGTCATTGCCGCCTTGCAGCATCATTGCGTGGAGCTCCGTGTCCTGGAACAGGACCAGGCTCTTCTTCTTAGTGTCGGTCACGCTGCACATGTGCTCTCCCACGTTCGTGTACTCCAACGCTGCTGGAGAGGAACTGCACTCAATCACAAGATGTTCTGAGGGGAGACAGAGAAATAACAGATCATCATTATTATTATTTATGTTATCTGAACATTCAGTGATGTGAAGATCATGTGAACTGTTTATCCCCTTTTTGCCATGTTTCCCACATGCTAACAAAAGGCAGCAGTCTTCTTCTCAGACTTTATACATATACGCACAGATAGATTTCCTTTTTCCGAGCTACACTTTTGGGCTGTGTCTGCTTCTGATGAAGCAGAGTGTGATGTGTGTGGTTACCTTCCACGATGCTCTCAAATATGAAGCTGAGCAGGTTTTCATCTCTGAACTCGGTGCTCAACACAGACTCTGACCGCCTGCTCTTCAGCCTCTCCAGGCAGACGATGATGTTCGCCACCCGCTTCAGCGTCAGCGGATGATGGACGATCTCCAAGTCGAAACCATTAGGCATCCTGGGGCTGCACATTTTGCTCATGTCGTTGGCTCAGAAAAAAGAAACCGAGGTTAATAGAGTAAGAGCAGTATCACTGTGCTTTGTTAAGATCCAAAGAGTTGTCTTGTCAGTGTACTTCTGCCTATTTGTGCCGCTGCTGCTGACTTTATAGTTGAGGAATCTCCGAGGGGGGGGGGGGGTTGGTCACAATGATGACAATACACAACACAAGTTATTAAAGTTGCATAATGTCTGTTTCACTTCCTGCGGTTATGGGTTATATGGGTTATGGGTTATTCAGGGATTTTTGAATGGGTGTCATTCCAAACATCATCAAGTGCCGTTTTAATCAACTGTTTATAATATTATTATGTTATAAACACGAGCTGTATTATATTAAACCAGTAAACAAAGTTAGACAACTATTTTTTTATATTGTCTGAAATCATCCTGTAGCGAGACACAGTGATGTCCTGCGGTGAACAGGCTTCTCAGTACTATTCATTCAGCTTTGAATGTCTTCGTTGTTCTATCATGTTTTATGGTTATTAACGATTTAATTACATCCACTTCACTCTGTTTTCACCACAGAATCCAAATTCGAAATCAAAGTATGTTACATATCTATACAGTTGATACCAGAAGTTTACATACACAGTGTGAAACACACCTAACTTGTTTTTTATTACTGTCTGACATTAAATCAGAGAAAACTTCTCCTGTTTTAGGTCAGTTTACCAAAACTTATTTATATTCATTAAATGCCAGAATAATGAAAGACAGTTTTTTATTACTTTCTCCAAAACCAAAAGTTTACATGCATTTTCTTAGTGTTTGGTATTTGTAGTATTTTGCCTTCAAACTGTATGACTTGGGTCAGATTATTTTGGTATCCTTTCACAAGCTTCTCACAATAATCTGCTGGAATTTGAGCCCCTGCCCCCTGACAGAATCAGCATAACGTGTCAGGACTGGAGCTGCCTTCAGAGAAAGACATTCTCTTACCAGGTGTTTTTCTTTCGTTCCAGGGTTGATACGCACATTTCTGTGTTTCTAATTAACTCAAATGTCAATTAACCTATCAGAAGCTTCCAAATCCCAAAAGACGTCGAATTCTTTTTATTAAAGAAAATAAGTTTTTTATGATTATTAACATCTGAGAAATGCTGTTTTTGTTTTGATTGTGACTGAACTTAGCTCTAAGATAAGATACGATAAGATAAGAACTTTATTGATCCCACGGCAGGGAAATTAAAAATTAAATAAATAGAAAAATTAATGAAATATTTTTATATTTAAAATCAAATAAAAAAATTGAAACTATGACCATTAGAGAGTCAATTGTTTTTCTCTTTTATATAGACCTTCAAAAGATATTTCCACAAGATGATTCCCGTGTAAAAGGTGTGGGACAAAATCCACAATCCTCTCTTTATGCAAAAACATTTCTAAAAGTTTCTCCATATTTTAGATATTTTGTTGTTGGCTTTCTGGTGCACAGTTCTGTCTTTTTGTTTCTATCTTTCCAATGGAACTCAACAGAAAAACACTGTCCAGGGAAACAATATAAAATAACAAATATCATACTAACACTATATATTATTATTATTATTATTATTATCTGGAGCTTTCTTACATCTAAAATAAAAGAAAAGTTGATGAATAAGAGTAAAAGTGAAACACTTCCACTTTTTAAAAAAGTCAAAAATTTTACAGTTGGATAACTTTGGGCCGACAGAAACATGAATATTTGAGTTGCGTTTGCAACATAGTAAAATCTTTAGGGAACTGATGTAATCACTGTCAGGCTTCTGCTTAACATCTTGGCGCTGACGTCGCTGAGCTTCTGAGTTTATGAGTTGCAAGTGGATGTTGGATGTCACCTCCACAGAAATGAACACACACACGTAAAAGAACAAAGTGATGACGATGTGCATGAACAGGTTGAGCAGGCGATTTAAGGCAATTTTATCAGCTCCCGTGGGATTACACTGCATGTCACCATCAATGAACCCGACAAACAAGATTCCCAGGGATGCAAACACAAAAGGACATACAATCCTGGAACTTTGTCCAGGTAAAAAATTCAGCCCACTTACTGGAACTGCTGAATACTTCCTCGTCCACACCCACCTGCACCGGCAGCAATAAACCATGGTTGGTCAAATGTGTCATGCATATTACTATGACTTAAAAGCAGATAATGAACCCTGGTTTCAAAACCAGGTAAGTAAATATAACTTCACGTAAATGAACACAGCTTCAAGGAAAGAGGAAGGAAGACTACTGTAAATGGATAAATGAGTGGATGAACCTGACCTAAAAATCTGTAAAATAACCTATTACTACAGACCACACTGTAAAGTATAACGCAGTAGGCGTAAAAGTAATATCATAGTAGATCAAAAATAAACTGCCAATTTAATGTAGTTATGTATTTGCCCATTATTAGGCAGCATGAGTCATCATCATCTGTGTGTCACTACAGTTACATAATGTGCAGAGTTTCTACAGACAGGAGAAATACAAAAGTACCATAGAGAAATATATCTCAGGTTTATTAATAACTTTCTTCATCTTCAAAACTCATTAAGACAGAAATTATAAAACAATATTTACAACTTATTTCTCTGTTTTTAAGTTAAACCATGCCAGAAAGACTGAGGACAATCAGTTTATTTTCCTCCCCCGAGCTCCACTTGCTCACTTCCCGAATGAAATTCATGGCAAATAAAAAAAAAACAACAAGTTTTTGTTTTTACTGACAGAGTGTCTGAGGTACAAAAAAAAGACCTGATGCGCACACACGCACACACACACATCCTGAAATCAAACCCTGTACAATTTAAACACAGGCATAAAAAAATCTGCACATTTTAAGAACATCAGCCATAAATATCTATAAAATGAACAAACACAGTCCTTTGAAATGGGAGTGTGTGTTAAAAACATATCAGGAATGAACACACACAAACAAAATCCAGTACACTCGTTAAAAGGACAGTGAAGGCAACACAAAGGTGAATCCATGAATTCCTTCAGCTGTAGTAAATCTGTACAGAAACGCAGCCTTGTGTCAAGATGCTGGCAACTTGGTTATGAAACCGCGTGTGCGTAACAGTATTGTGACACAGTCAGTAGAACCAGCAACTTTGGCAAATTTGTGACTTTTGGGGAAAATACTGCTTTCCTTGTTAAAGTGCATTCTATTGTTACTCACAGAGGAGTCTGGGCTTTTTTTACTTTCTTCACTTTCCAAACGGAGCACAAAGAGCGAGGGTTTTCCAGAAATAAAAAAACCTTCTGAGAAGAGTTAAACTAGAGCGAGCAGAGTGTTTAACAATAAAGCTATAAACTGAGGATCGACATGTTGTTCATGCTGTTTTGTAAAGATAAATGCTATCGACTACTGAGCTGGATCCTAAATTTAAAGTCTACAATACGTCTGTTCTTACCACACATTTCTTAATGACAGGAGATTGTATCTTGTAACTAACAGATGAGAAAAAAAAAACCCTGCTAGATAAAACATTTAACAAAGATTCTAACTCCACAGCTCCAGGACACGAGCGGAGCTAAATGTTCTTTTAACTCAAAATAATGTGATGCTCAAGCTTTACTACGCAGCACAGTCGTATATATTTGGTAAGCCAGCCTCCTGAGTTTCAAACGTAAGGTTTAGTGACTGGTCTAACAAGAACATATGAAAAGTAACCTGCTGCTAAACACCACCATAAACCATTTAGTCTACTTATTATTTAGATTATGTAAGGACACTGCCAGCTATCCTCGACTAATGCCTGCTTGAAATGTACAGTATGTATGTTTCAGTATCACAGGCAAAACCTCAGACGAACATGGACAATATTTATATCTGCAGCACGAGTAGACGAGCCCGAAATGTACTAACTCACCCACCCCCCACCCCCAAACGCCTCATTTCAGCTTTACCAAAGTAGGACAAATCACAAAATCCTCAAACTTTGTTTTTAAAGGAGAAGAAATGCAGTGATCAGTGTTTCAGTGTAGTGTTGTTGGTCTCAGCTAAGCTGTGAGCTAAAGGAAAAGAACACACAAACTCAAAGGATCACATCCATGATCTGAGTTTGAGATTAAGTGTTTGTTGTCGTCTACTACATTTCCCAGAATCCCCTTTCACAACGTTTAGAGAACAAATGGGAGCCAGTTGGATTTAACTGCTCTATTTATGTGTTTTGAAAAAAAAAAACTGTTAGTGACGTTGACGACAGAGCAGCAAGAAGGAAATTCAAATGATCGACATGATGCATTCTGGTACGTGCAGTGTTGTCAGTCTCTACCATTTATGTCTTGCTATTTAATGGTGAAAAATCTTCACAGAAATAAACAAAGCAGCGTTTTCTCTTTGATGTTAAAACAACAAACCTGATGTACAAGCTAGTTTGTCCATTGTTAAAAAAACAAACCTGACAGACCACTGCTAGAAATGACGTAAAGAAAGATCCACCAAGAAAGATACGAACTGTGTGGGATTTAACTTTGATTTAGACTTTGCCTTCAAAATGTCTTCTTAAGGTGCAGTAAGATAGAACTGGACTGTGTGCATGTCTCTGAAAAACATGCATTTTTATTTTTAATCATGAAATCTACATGTCCTTCAATAAAAAAAAGAAAAGAAATTTGGTTGATGCCAGGACTGAGCGCTGATTTTCGCTACATTAATAGAAGACGTTTAAGTCGCTGTTAGGTAAGAGAGACCTCAGCCCCCCGAGATCTGATTAAAAAAATAAACAACAACAAAAAAATGAACACTCAAAACAGGGCAAAATAAAATGTCATCAACAAAAAAAAATATATACACATGTACACACACACTCATTAAACTAAATAAATAAAGTTTTAGAAGTATTTTATAGCAAATGATGGAGCTTCCCTCTTTTGGTTTCTCTTCCCACCAAGTCTGGGGCTGAATTTTGGTCACACACACACACACACACACACACACACACACACACACACACACACACACACACACACACACACACACACACACACAGTCGAGGCTTCTCAGATCGGAGAGCACGGCTGACACAGTAAACACCCCCTAAACGTTTAATCACATTCATTATAATCATGTTGATTGTCTTCATCAGGATACAGACTCGCTGTCTATCGGTACTGAATCTCTAAAAACTCTGGGATAAAGGTTCTGGGCTACTTTCTGCATCTATCCAGAAAACAAGATATATATATAATATATATATTCATTTATAGAAATCCACCCCAAACCTCCCACACCCGCCAAAAAAGACAAAAGAAAAAGTGACTCCGCAGGAGTCTTGTGTGACCATCTCACACAGGATTTGTGAAAACGTTCTACGGAACATATATTACTTTGTTTGAACTCCGCTGACGTGCTCGGGTCGTCTTTGTCTTCTAGCTGTATGGGTGACGTGGGAGGGGACGCAGGATGCTACACATGCAGCGACGGGCTGGTTGGTTGGTTTGCCGGTTTTGGCCACAATTGCATGTATATATGCTGGGTGGGGAGGAGGGCGGAGTCTCCCTGAGTCTCTAAAAAAGGGAAAATGAATAGGAAACACACACACACACACACACACACAGAGAGAAAGGAAGTAAGTCACAAATCTGCTCTGAACAGCGATAACGCTGACGGGTGAGAGAGAGAGAGGGAGGGAGGAGGAGCTTCCTGGTCCAAACCAGCAGGTCCTTCAGATCCCTTCCATCAGTTAATACGCAGGGAGCATGTGTGCACGCACAAACACACGCAGACATAATCTTCACTTGCAATGAAGTAGATGAGTGTTTGTGGTGATGGAAAACGGGATGAGGCAAATTTCCACAATACACTTTGGTCTGTGTGTGTGTGTTTGGTTTAATTCTTGCATATTTACACAATACGCATACAGATGGCTTGTCTCTTTGGGCCGTGTCAGCTGCTCCGAGGCTGACGCACACACAAACAAACCCCCGAGGATGTGTGTGTGTCAAATGCTGTTTTCCAGCTGGCTATGGTGGTTTGCCGTGTGCGGCGAGTTCTGCTCGTTGAGGAGATGCGTCGTCTCGTCCGGTCCGTTCTCCGTTGGGGTGGAGTCTGTGACCAGGTCCATGATGGTGGTGTTGGGTGTGACGCTGGGAGCGCTCTGATCCAGGCGAACTGTGTTGTGGCCGCTCTCCGGAGACTGAGGCGTGCTGTCCAGACGAGACGCCATCAGGCCGTTCTGGTACTGAGCCCGCGTGATCTGAAGGAGAGAAGGAGAGATTACAGAGAGGGTTAAAACATTTAAACCTTCAAACCTGATTAAGTAACATATGCTTTGGTCATTTGGAGGCAGCGTAAAGAAGCTGTTTTGTTGTAAAACTAGAAAACTACATAAAATAAAGAATCTGCAGATGATGTTGTATGTGGTAGTTTCATTGTAGGTTCTTGTTAAAATGTGAAACGTTTGTCCTGCATATTAAGTACTAGGTTCCCAGAGCAGAGATCTGGGTGTGTCAGGGTGTGCTCTTCTCTTTCACGATTAAATGCATAACCAACTTTGACAAACTGCAGGTCGCTCAGGGCTCGAACGTAGAAGTCGGGTGTGTACTGGTGAGCCGGGATGCTGTTGTTGAGCTGGCTGTTGCTGCCGCTAACGGAGAGAGACTCGGTCCGGTCCGCTCCGCTCAGAGACGCTGTTCGGTTCAACCCGCTGAGGTGGGACGGTGAACGAAATTCTGCAGACACACACACACACAGGGAGAAAATGTTAGAAACAGCTCCTGTTAGTAGTTAAAATACAAAACAGTGTGTTTCTCACGACACAAAGCAGCACGTTGATTGATAAATGAATGACTCAGATCAGAGAACGTGGAGCCGGGTGCAGGTTCAAACGGAGGTTATAGCAGCAACAAAGTAACTGAATGTGGACTTAAACATGTAGAAAAGAAGTCCTTAAGGTCATGAGCTAATGTTGGATTTTATTTCATCACACATTTAACTCACAAACCCATGACCACTGTATTGCACACACCCTTTGTTTCACTGTAGTTTCTCTCACGCACAGCCTTAAAGAAATTCCACACAAGCAGTGACTTGGCTTTTGTTTCTAAGAAAGTCACACACCAACCAACTTACCATTGACTAACAAAAAAACCCAAAAGTACTTTATGTAAAATGTCAGGAAGAGCAGGAAGCAAATGACTGTATAATAAAACATATAGCAGGTGAAACGCGTCACTTTTTAAAAACTGCACACGCAGTTTAGATCTGGACATTTGGGATCTTAGTAAATCAGACCCATGGTATCTCCGGGGAACTGGGTGTTGAAGAGACATGCAACTTAGATGCAACTTTAAAAAAATAAGTAAAGAGAAAAACAGCTGACAGTACTTTAAGTAGTGCTGATAGTTATGAACCATTTCACAGCTCATCGTTTTCCACCTCTGTCTGTGTTGGAGCAGACATTCTGATGTGTCACCCAGGTACTGGTTTAAGCCGGATTTTACACCTCTTTTCATACCTCTTGAACGCATCACACACACACACACACACACACACTTTACATGCAGGTTTGTTAACGGATGTATTTCATTACCGGTAGGCAGGCAGCCTCAGTGCGTCACGTTGCCTGGGCACGTCACCTGCACTGGCTTTAACAGGATTTATCTAGCTACATAATCTGTATATCTAGAGGTGTTTTTCTAGATGGGGGTTAGATTTTTTTTCTTTTTAAGCATAAAACAGAATTTATTATGTTGTAACTTTTAAAGATCCAGAGGGGAACTTTTCTTAGTTTAGATGCGTTTTAGTTTAGATAAACAGTGTCCCGTTTATGTCATATCGATGTTAATCAGATAAACAAGTGGTCTAATCGACTCCTAAACATTTAGATTACTGAGTCAGAGTTCAATGAGCTCTCTACGTCACTCAGAAAGGAGACATGCAGAGTTGTTATGTCTATTGAAAAGCAAGACGTGACATGAGTTGCTGGATTTTCCCATTTTCCTCAGCGTTAGCCACAAGCCAAATGATGTAAGATTCACATATACATACCTGGGAGCTATCACAAGTCAGCACTGGCCGGCACCACTTCATTTTTTTAACAGAACACACTTCTTTTACAAATGTGGATGAACGTTCAGTTAGTTTAAGAACAAAACATTTCTTTACACTTACTGTAGCGTCGTATAAACGACTAAAGTTACCCACTGGATCTTTAAGACTAATAAGCAATCAAACGTGCACTTGTGACGTGGTGCTCGTGGAGTGAGTTAGTATTTTTAAAATTAAGGTTGATGAATGACGTGACTCAATTCCAAACAGCCATCCTCACTCCCACCCTAATCTCAGAGTGTAGAATTAAAACACTGAGCAGGTCGTGGGAGTCGAGCCGGAACTGAGCATTTGTGAAGTTTTCTAAAACTATTTCTTCACTCTAACAGTTTATAATTCAAACCAGCAGTTAGTGACCATTAATTTATGCACAACTAAGTTTTATACTACGGTGTGAAAGTGATGGGTAGGACAACAGTAACCCTCAAAATGTCTACATTTAAATTTCCCAGGCTGCATCTCAGTAGCTCCGTGTTTTCTCCTTCTCTTCTTGCAGCTGGACACTGATTTGCAGGGAAGAAGAAACCATCTGAAGCTTTTGGGACAGCTTAAACCCTCAAAGGGTGTCTCGTGATGTTGTCCCATCCTTCTCCATGTGATGACTCTGTCCCCGAGTGGCCTACCAGTCTAAGAACTGTGCAGACTTTATGGTAAACAAACTCTTTGATCAACATCTGAAAGAATCTGTTCCAGTTTCACCTCTCTGGTTAAAGGTCAAGGTTAGCGCCGATCTTCTTAATCCTTTTCTCTTGTCTCAAAGAGAATTTCTATTTAAAAAGAGAAACATAAACGTCATGTGAAAGCTGCGTCCTCAACGCTGCCTCCTCACCTGCTCTGCAAAACCCGTGGCCCAGTAAAATCAGATGAAAACGAGGTTGTCAGAGTTGAACAAAGAGCTTATTTGCCAAAAAAAAAAAACAGCTCGTCATCTTGTGACCCATTGCTGTCCTTAAAGGGTAAATCTGCACTGCATCACTTGTAAACAAAACAATTATTATTATTATTGCTCCAACCCACAGGAAGCTGGATTTGCCCTTTACCAAACGTCTAAAGCAACAGGTAAAACATTTTTAAAGCCACCTGGCAAATTTAAGACCCAAGCCCACCCCAGAGCCCCACCCCACCCCTCTTTGGTGTTAAAGGACCCGGACATGCCGAAGTTTACCTGGCAACCGAGAGAACAGAGAAAACCTCTTAAAGGAGAGGTGGCGAGGACGGGGTGCAGCCACTGAGAGGAGAGAATGCAGGAGGGAGGGAGGAGGTATACGATGGGGAGGTGGGGGGGGGGAGTCAGACAGTGACACAGTGGGAGACAAAGAGACAGATCTGGTTCCAGGCTGGATGAGGACATAAAATACAACAGAGAAATTCTGCTCCACCTCAAGAACATCATGACAAATGACTCGAGCTGTTCTGGTTCCTGAGTCGCTTCTAAATGCTCGCACACATCTCTCTCTCTCTGAGATCCTTATGGACCCCCTGAACCCAACAGCGCTCATCCTCCTATTTATCAGTGTGATTTAGTGTCAGTACAATGTTTTCTGTAGCGGTCTCATCAATACAATACATTAACAAAAAAAGAGCAAAGGTTTCCCTGAATAAACGTCAGAGTGTTATTTAAATATTTAAAGACATTACACCGATCATGAACATAAATGTCACAACAACGTTTGGCTCTCTCTTTGTTGGGTACAAAACTCACCTTTAATAGAAGACACTCCCAGCTACACTCAGCCTAATAGAATGTCTACTATTATATTTAAATTACTTCTTGGAGTTAGAATCACAGATATTAGCTTTAAAAAAAAGGCAGGCTAATAAATACCTTCTATCGGAGAGTTCTGTTGGTGCAGGAGGTAAAAACTGGGCTTTTCATTTTTTCTACAACCTTTGAAACATAAATTATTTTTTGGAAGTTTGCTCCTGAGACACCATCATCACATGCTCACTGTGCTGCTGTGTTTTCTCTCTCTTTGAGTCTGTTTGGATTGAATTTAATCCCAAACATCCATGCTGTGCATGTCAGGTTCGGGGTTTTCCACAGCTTTGTTTCCGACCGCGTCTATTTGTTTGTGCTTGTGTCTTGTGATCTGATCCCAGCAGTAGAGGAACAGACAGCTTGAGTGAAAACACTGAACTGACCAGTGGACAGCAGAGAGACAAGGTGACAGCTTAATGTCAAAGTGACTGACGTTAAAGGATGTGAAAGCGAGCGAGAGAGGGAACCAAGTCGGAAACCAATAACTGAGCGCATGAGCTTTGCTCAGAGAACTGAAAGAGGGAAGCCAAACCTTATTCACTGTTCACAAGCAGGTCACTGAAGTCACTCAAGAGGGGACGTGAACCAGGACATGTTAGAGAACTGTGTGTGTGTGTGTGTGTGTGCATGTGTTCAGCTACATGCACTTGATTATCAGATGAAAGTTTGTCACATGGTGCAACACAAACTGGCTTTAATATTTTCTCAGATTTTCAGGCACGTCTGGAGCTCGTTTTGTGTTTTAGGACAAAATGCTGCTGAGAAATATGAGAAAATATCTGAACTAGACTAGAAAAGTGGAAATAAGCATCTGTGGCTGTGTGGAGTAACTGAAACTAAGAAAAAAAATGATAATGTGTCTTCTTGTTTCCGTGCTGATTAAAATCTAAATGACCAGTTGCACTTAGGGTTAAATGAGGCTGCACTGCTAGAGAAGCAGTAATGCTTAAAACATCCACTAGATGAGGCTGTTTGACTGTGAGAGCTCAACAATGTTGGACTTGTGGAATTGCAAATAGTCCTTTAAATATGGTCTCATCTAATTAATTAAGCATCCTTTATGGCTGCAGATGATACTGACACGTTATGAACTATAGCAGAGTAATTAACAGGTTTAAGACTCACCCAGGGTGAAAGCACTTATGGCCATGACACCATAGTAAGAGAAAGGTCCCGTCTCAAACTTCATGTTCTCGTTACCAGCTTCCACTTCCACTCGACCCTGACAGAGACAAACACAGACAACGTGTAAGAAACTGTTACAATAACAACAAACGGCACACATTCATTACAGGTGAGATTTACTCTCCATCCTGCACCTGAGCAGGAACTCATCACATTTAGGAAACTACGAAACTGAATTATGCTACAAAAATGTAATAAAACAATTATTCAGTTATCAAAATAGTTGTTTTTACCACCACTGTTACTGTATATGAAAGAAAATTATCAAATTCTGTCACCTAATGACCTTAAACCAGCATTTATTTGGCAATTTTCCTCAAAATAATATAATAAGAAAGAATAATTAAAAGTAATGACACTGAATGGCCTGTAGAGGGCGGTGCAGGTCAAAACAAGGTGACATTCAGTATTTATCAGTGACCGTCCTCTGCAGAGTCTCTGCATCATCAGTGGGAAGAAGCATGTTTACGTTGGCTTTGATTAGACTCAAGTGGGAACGAAACTGAGTCTGCAGAGAAAAGATGTGATGCACATGAAGAGAAAGCAGTTTGTGGAAAGTCGAGCGAGGGACGGAGAAATTAGAAACACAGAGAGGAGGACAGAAGGGGGGGTTAAGGAGGCCTCCGTGTTGATGCAGAGAGTTGGCACAAATCGGCCCGCTGGAATGTGTGAACTGCAGCAACAACACAGCACAGTTAATCCACAGTGTCATCCCTCCTTCCCTCCATCCCCCCCCCCCCCCCCCCCACACACACACAGAGTGACTGGGCTGATGAAAGCAGAACAGGTGGTAAAATAAAATACAGACAGTGTATATGGTCCCAGGACACGACTTTATCCCTCTGCAGAGGTTTTATCTGTGATTAAGGCTTCTAATCACAAACATGTCAGGACAAGCTATGAGCACACGACGAAAACGTGAAGAATATTTCCACAGTGCAGCTGTAAGAGCTGTTAAACGTCAAGTTACCATTTCACATGAAATGAATCAAGTGTTAGAACAAGCACAGAGTCATGTCCTAACATGAAGAAGTAAAATAAGAAATGAAGCTTTAAAAGCTTGTTTGTTTTTATTAGCAGATAAGATGCTTGGAAACAGCAAGAAGAGAAAAAAAAAACTGCAATTTACATAAGCAGGTCAAAAAGCTCGCAGCATCTCCCTGCAGCACAGCAGCAAGTATTTCACAACCAACGTCCAGAACCGATCAGAACCCAAATCGTCTACAGCTGGGGCAAAGCAAACCGGTCTGGTGATTTATTTTTCTCAAGATAATTAGTTCTGAGCAAACTCGGTACTGTTTTCTGGATATTTTAGAAAAGAATAAAAAGAAACTTGGAGCCGAGTTGATAATTATTTGGAAACCCTGGATACAGTAGTGGTTTAGTAGATATTTAACTGTGACAGACATGCAGGTTCTAAAAAGGGCAGCAACAGACTCCCTGGGATTCATTATATCCATCCACCCATCATCTCAACCTCTTGTCCTCCTAAGAGTCACAGGGGTGCTGGAGCCAGTGCCAGCTGTCATTGGCCGAGAGGCAGGATCCAACCTGAACAGTCTGTCACAAAGCTGATGTACAGAGACGGACGAGCATTCACACACACATTTACATCTATGGGTGATGTCACACATGCCTCGTGAGCACGCAGAGGACCGACTTCGGGCAGTTTACAGCCGTCTGCGCTCACGCACAGCTGGTGCTTAATTTAAAGGGAAGCATGGGGGAGGGAGGAAAGAAAGAATAGAAACAGGGGGAGGCAGAGGAGAGGAGTGAGAGGTGTGAAGCCGCCCATGCTCCAGTCAGACCTGATTTTCCAGATCTGCGCTGACACTACAGTCGACCACCTGGACCTGTATTACGAGGGGGGCGTTCAGTGGGTCACTACATTACACTGATAATGACTCTGTGATATCAGTTAATAACAGCTGCAATGAAACGTAACTCTCTGACTGAAGCCGCTGGAGGATGACGCTGTAAACTTTTTCCTTTACACTGATGAAGCAAATTAGGGACATAACGGTTGAACGGTTAAAGTTATAAAAGCACAACTGTAAGACTGTCTTACTGAGACTGTAAGACGGTGAGGAGGTGACAGCTTGGTAAAGTGTTGAATGAGACACAGAGAATAGAAAACTAAAGATTTATGGAGAGCTGCTTTCAGATATGCACTGAAACCCTCAACTTTTCCTGAAATTACCAGAACAGGCTGCATGTGACAACACAAATGTCCAACACAGTGGGCCGGACGTTAAACAGACTTTATCCTGCAAAGCTCCCTACTACAAAGTGTGTGTACTGCCCATGTGAGCCTGGACCCGAGTCTGCAGACACTGTCCAGAGGCGACATGCGAAGTAATACATATGAAAGTATAATTCCAGGTTAATACAAGTTACTTTTACAGTTTTGGACAGTTTGCACATTGAGTCAAAAAGAATAACAGTGAACACAAAAAACAACGCATCGAGAGTTAAACCTTTAAATCACTAAATTAGGGGGGAGTGATGGAGAAAGGGCTGGAACTGGGTATTAAAGACACTAAACTAAAGGAGGGATTTAGGTTTTGGAACGGGCCTCACTGTGAGTGCAGGAGAAGGACGAGTCAGTGTTTAGATACAGTTCAGAGGCAAAATGACTTAAAAGAAACGTGAACGTACTGCTGCGTTTGGTATGTGTGAAACCGTGAGGAGCCTGTGCAGAGGCCTTGTTAATAACTTATAGTGATGCCAGTAGGGGGCCCTGCCCGAAACCAAACACACACACACCAGTTCAGTGGGATGTAAGCATGTGAGTCAGGCTAAACGTGCGTTAAAGCTAAACCCCGGCCTGTCGCTCAGATGGCAACAGTGTGAAGTCACACACTCATCTGCCTCCTTTTAAGTCGAGGAATATTTCTTATTCTCACAGGACGGAGATTTTCCCAGCTCTTGTCCACAACAGGAAGAGTTGCTCACAAATATGTTCTGACGTATTTTTACTGGAATGTGCCCAAACAAACAAAAAACGGCGTTTAAGTGATCGCCCTGCAGATACACCGAAAAAGAATTACTGCTGCTAACGAATCAGTCATAACAAGAACCACTACTGTTAATCCAAGTCACTTTGTGATCAGTAACAGCTCCTGAGGAAAATATCTTACTGCTAAATGCTCCATTATCTCATCTCTAACTGTCTAAACAACTATTAAGGCAAACGCAATGGTACAACAGTTAATGAGCTGAAACTCACTACACCTTATATATGTATATACATATCTACTCTGGAGTCCCCCCCCCACACACACACACACCCACACACACACACACACACACACACACACACACACACACACACCCACACACACACACACAC